>JALPQI010002338.1:0-88155 GCA_025490895.1 Thaumatotibia leucotreta
AAAACTTGGGAATAGCAAAGTAATAATTTTATTTGACGGATATTATATTGAATGTAAAACAGGCCGTTATACTTTTTTTAACGACAAAAGAATAGGTACACAGACAGAAAAATTGATGGACACAACCAATTTTGATATATTTTTGAACGTTTATAATAATTTATAAGCGGCGTGTTATCTGATTTTTTTGGCAATCATTTTTCTTTGTTGGTAACAGTTCATTTCAAAAATATTAAAATTTTAGTAAACTACATAAACAAAAAGATTATGTAAATATAATTAGGCGTTTATAATAGTAGATTGTGCCACAAGGGAGCCAGAAACGTCAGATAGCACGTCGCTGATTGGCCGGATACAAAGTCTAATGTTTTAGAAAAGTCCATGTAAAAAGTCGTTATTACTACAAAAATATATACCTATAATCTTTGGTCACAATGATTATAAAGGACTGACTAGTGTCAACACATATCATACAAATCAAGATGCTAGAAACACGCTGTGACTTTTTTCTTCAATTTAGTTTAGCCACACACATAGATCTATAATAGAGCATTCATTTAAAGTGGTTGACTACAATACTGATTAAAACTGCAAACATCTAACTAACACCAACGTTGAAAGATACTTGCTTACGCGCACACTCCACATAGCGCTTTTTCTTAACCTCGTAAGGCCCAACGTCCTATTTTTAGGACAACAAAATTTACTCATACCGGCCCATGACTTCATATTTTTCAGAGAAATTATAATGTCCTTTTTTTAGGACACTGGGCTATTACTTAACTTGTCCTAAAAATAGAATGGGCCTTACGAGGATTGCCAGAAAAAAAATACAAAAAGAGTAGGTACCTCAAATTATTAAATTGCCGAAATTATAGATAGTAGATCAAATACTGATCTGAGAATCATAGATTTTTCATAATGAATTTCTCGAAAGCTTGTAACTTGAAATACAAGCGGAAGTCCTTGGGCCCGTTTCTCGAACGCCTATAATTTGCAATACAAGTGGAAGTCTCTTTTCAATACTATTAATTAGATAAGGATTTCCGCTTGTATTACGAGTTACAAGCTTTCGAGAAATCGCCCCCTGGTAAACAGTATTCCTTGTATGCAATTTTATTTTTTCAAGCATTAAGACACTATACAAAAGTGTTTATTAAACTTTGATATGGATTACTAAAAATACTTTTAACTTGTCTTTTTTATGTAGACAAGTTTTTATGTAAATGGATGGCATGGGAATCATTTTACGAGTACCTAGCTAATCCAATAGGTACACTGCGTGTGTATATCATAATATCATAAATCAAAATATTTAGTAGAATTATTTGATTTACCTGTGTTTTAAGTACCTAGCGCAAACACTTTTGTAGCATTGTTTAATAATTAAATACATATACCTTCAGTTTTATATAGAAGCAACAAGTTATATTTATATTAATAGGTAGGTAACTTAAATATGAAGGAGCAAATTCTTATCGATATTATAACACCAGAGGCTGATCATACAAAAGTTGACTAGAATTTATTTTGTAAATTTTAGAAAAGACTAACGTCGAGCTAAGATTCTTTTTTGTAAAAATATCATCTAAAAGTCCATCCAATCAGGCCAAGATGCATTGAAATAAATTCTAATCTACTCCATTTTTTATATTTTTTAGTTTTTATACAGAAATTTAGATTAGATACCTAAGTCTTTTACAAATATTAAATTAAACAGTATAAATTATAAATAGTACTGGTGAAAGAATACAAACACAAATCAAAATATTCAGTTAATGTGTCATGCTCATGCAGATTTTGTTGTACCTATGAGTTAGGTAACAAATATTTCCTGTGGACATATGAAAGTTAAGGACTTTAGAACACTAATTTTCTCGTTGGACTAATACAAGCCGACAGGTATAGATTCTGGTTCTTAAGAATTATGTGGTCAAAACCTAATGTGTATGTCCCCAGAACTGTTAACTTTCGCAATGTCCACAGGAAAGACGCCCGTTTTCGCGAACGCTGTATGACCCTAATAAATAATTTCACAATTACTTCATTACTTTAAACTTTTTCCTATTTATTGGCAAACTAAACCATTTTAAAATTAAATACCTTCGTTGACACAACCAAGGATAAGCCGCAATGAAATAATACATTTAATGACGTATCCAAAATAATATTTCTGATAAAAACACATTTCTATAATAAACAGTTCTGTGCATAAATAACTGTGAGTAAATTTTATAAACATTTGATTACAATTCTCTATATATTTAATGCTGGAGCAAACTTAGAGTATTAATTAGAGATTAATTGCAATAGAGTCGAGCTCTACCACGAACTTTCGAATCCGTAAATTTCGAGGATTTTTCTCTGTCCTTCTAACGACGCCTTCGTTGGAGTGAGGGGGACTAATCCTCGAAATTTACGAAGTTCAAAGATTGCGGTAGGACCGCAATTGTCTCACGTTATGGTGCCTCCACACTGACTATTATTAGTACATAGTGCATCTAGGGAGGTAAGTACGGTATTACTAACGAGAGTGTTAGAAGCTCGACGGCGTAGGCAGAGGGCTATTAACGACTCGAGTTAGTATTCCGCTTACCGACCGTGATGCATACAATATTTTTCATCACATTTGCGAGCAAAAAAATAGTTTCAAGACAAAATATTATTGATGGCGTACTAACATTTCTATTATTGCCTAGGGAATTTCACTTTTCTATTACTCACGCGACGCATGCAAGCATAGCGCGCTTAGAAAGCAAGTGTGATGAAAATTACTTTATATAACATGGTGTAAAAAGGACAACACGACTCGCGATAATTTTACCGATATGGCAACGCTATTACAATTAATACTATAGTCTGGCACATAGAAAATAGCAATTCTCTAAAAAGGCGGTAATTTATGAAATGTAGGCACAACCGCCCACCGAAATTTTTAAAACCTCGTCTTTTTTGTGAATCTCCTGGGTTGCCAGACTATACGCTATTACTATTTATTTTGTAATCAGGTATAATGACTGGAACTTACGTGGCTTATGTAGTAGAATAGGACCGGAAATTTGATGACAGTTCCGATTCAGAGCGACGGAGTTGCTTAAACACTTGTTTTAATTACACTCTTCGAATTGATCCATTTTCCTATGAAATTTTGCTCTTTTATTTTGCTAACAAATTTCCGGACCTATGTATTAAAATAAACGGTAAAATATAGGTCTGGGCCCTATTCTAATTATAATATATATTGTAATTCCATAACTAATAAGTAATAAAACAATTTATCTAATACGTGGCTTCGTGAGGATTGGAACACTAGGTTCTTATTATTATAAAACTACACACACAAATAAAAAACAAAACTGTAACTATACATCCTAAAAAAAGTCACTCGGGTCGCAATCCATCACAAAATTAATTGAAATCTACGTCGGTTGGTCACTATTTTTACTCATCAAGAGTATACTATAGCAATATAGGTTTAAATTACTGTCTGTCAAAAAAAAGTAAATATAGAGTGACAACATTGGAGTGTCGTCTTTGTCAAATGAATCTAAAGAATGTGTCACAACATGGCGATGTTTTTCACTTTTTAATTACTTACTACGCATTTTTTCCTGACACATTCACCAAAAACGTTCACCTTAAAATCAGTTGCTTAGATATTATTATTAGGCTCAGACCGCTATTTTAGGTTGTTCACTTGCGTGGTACAAAATTGTACTCAGTAATAAAATATTAATTCTAATCTGAAAAAGGCGCACCACAAATTCAAGCCGCTAATAACTGTTTGTCCCTTTTGCTCTTATGGACACATTGTTAAAACCGAAAGGGATAAACAATTATTAGCGGTTTGTTAAGTTAACAATCGTTTATGCATAAGGGGGCCAGATTGCCCACTGCAGCACACAGACATACCTTGTAATGTGAAAACAGGCTTATCATAAGTGAACTGAAGCCTCCTCATCTCATTTGTCTCAAAAGATTTATCCACGCAAGCGAATGTACGATAAAATTACTATATGGATAAGATATGAGATACATAGAATAGATAGATGTGGATTACAGTCACTTCCTACATATGTTGTAATATTTAGTATGGTGCTCTCACATTGAGCGTTATATTTGTTATATAACATGGTGTAACAAGGATTGTAAAAGTGATATTAGTTAATACTGGTACGATATGTACAACATTTTACAACTCCAATCTGAGAGCACCATAGGTATGTTTTATTTTTATTTTTGGAATAGACTGCAAAGGCTTGAAGAAAAACAGAATTACAGTAGAAATAGGTTTACATTCATTGTATTAGTTGGTTTAAATAAAAATACTTGTTTTTATTAAAATAATTGTCTACACTATATGTTATAAATGTATTTCGCTAATTTAATAGTTACTTCATACTTTATCGTGGCAATGCACAATTGTTCATATACCTATCGAAAATTTTTGGCGTTCACACGATATCAGTAAATTACATCTCGTATCGTCGGCTGACTGTCACTATTCTTAGCAACCTCGTATCTTAGTATTGATTCAGAACTGAGATACGAGCTTTATTTCAAATATGTACGTTTCTTAGTGAGTTTTGGTTGTGACTATCGACGATATTGTGAGATATTAACGATAAAGTATAAAGATGCCCAACAAATGCCTAAAAATACAAATAATTTTAAACATACTAATACTGAGCAAAATAGGCAGGAATCTTATAATTGGAACGGAATATAAATTGGGCTGTATGTAACCTACAATTTAATAATATACATAATCTGGCAAACCAATTATTTGAACAAAAGGCGGCAAATTTAAGGCGCAAAGGGTAAAACAAATATATCGCGCCATTTTTACTACCTGATCGGTTTGCCAGGCTATATGCATTTTATGTATACCAAAAAACATATCATTGAAATGTTTTCAAGATTACCTACATGAAAACATTAACATGGGTTCCCAATTTCCATACAATGAGAAAATAGAACAGAATGAATCATACTTTACAATTATAACTAACGTGAGACTCAAACATATTTCAATATTTATCAAATGAGGATTCTCTAAATGGATCGAAATATGTCGAGGAATTATCGACTTAAATTACGTGAGTAACCCGTTTGATAAATACCTATTTAAATATGAATTATACTTACCTAATATTGTACAGAGTTATTTTTAGACAAAAATTTTGCCTGTACGCAGTTTACGTTGTAACTCTTTTACTTTTAATGTTTTTAGCCACTCATTTTCTTTGAAAATTTGATTGATCTTTATTCCTATGTAAAATAAGCGTGACAGCTGGTAACCAAAAGCAATTGAGTGGCTTGGTAAGGTATGATTCACTTGGCATACCAAAATTTACTTGTATATTATTTGTGAACTTTCATTTGCCTCGATTCTCATTTGTCAAATGCGAGACCGTTTGAGTTGGCAACGCAAGTTTAGGTGAAAATAAATTCAGCGTTAAGTAGATTGGGAAATATTTTCGCTCAAAATTTAGAGAATGAACGCTCTTGCAGTTCAAGTACTTAACAAGTTGTTCAGCCTCGTAAGGCCCATTCTATTTTCAGGGCCAGTTAAATATTTAATAACCTAGTGTCTTATTAAATGGACATTTTTTATTTTTATTTTAAGACCTAGGAAAAACATATTGAAAAAGACTACGTCTTGGGTCATAATGAGCAACATGCTGTCCTAAAAATAGGACGTTCGGCCTTACGAGGAAAGAGCAACAGAGAACTGTATAATGACCGTATGTGCTACGCGTTTGTAGTCGTTCGTTTTTTGTTTATTGTAAGAATATTTAAGTGCTACCACACCGGCATAAAAAAGGGTCTGCTATATGAATTATTTATTAAATGACAATCTGGTCTGAGAGCGTCTGCCTCTTGCATTTGAAAACCGTAGGGATTACCCGACATATAATATTTTCCCGACAGCTGAATCTTGGACCGTAAAGTCATCATTTCACAAATAATTAACATGGCGAAACCTTTTTTCATGCCGCATACACACTATGATACTTGTTTGATTATCTGTAGATTAGTGAGTCTACAGTTTGTTGACAGCGTTGAAATACCTCTGAAGGTCTGAGTCGGCCTGCGCTACCCATGCTGCATTTAGTGCGATGGTGTCCAATGCGGCCGGCGCTCCTCTTAGCTCGCCGAATAATTCTTTAAACTGAAATAAAATTTATAAAACGTTTAAAAAGACGCAGTGTCTAAATTATAGAAAATTGTAATTGTACTTTTACACTGGATGTAATATTTGTTATTTTACAGGGATATGAAGGATAAGATATATTCTATACAATACCAAGATGGTATGTTTATGGTTTCAATTTGAGGGGCATTATAAATCGACAATTATCGAACTGGGTATTCTTTTAGCGAAGCTTTTAGGTTTTAGATACGTAAAATACAGCTGACGGTTAAAAAGTTTAGAACGAAAGTTAAAAGTAGCCGAGATATTTGTAGTCTCGACCGAAGCGTAATTGATACAATGCTAGGAATGTTTCTCTTCTCCTTAACGAGAACCAAAGGCTTGTCAAACTTAATAGAATACTACTTATACGTCTCACGTGTGTTCTCTTACTGTTCAAAGTTTGTTCATTAACATAAGGCTGAATTTTCACATGTAAGTTTAAATCTTAACTCGGATTTTGATGAAAATGGTATTTTTGGTATTGACAACAACTGGAACGCCGCTGTCGAAACTGCTCGACGCTCGCCATTCAGGCTTAACGCCGCGGCCATGACATCGGTCTAAGGCGGTCGGCTTAGCGGAAAACGTATGTTGCTCCCTCTCGTACCCATATTGCTCTCCAACTCATGGATTCGCTCGCCACTGGTCGCCTTAGACCAATGTCGTGGCCGGGGCATTACACTAGCACTGACCCGGTAGTAGTCGTGTGGCTGGTGCAGGCAGCGCGCGGCGGCCAGCAGCGCGGGCGGCGGCAGCGCGGGCGCCGCGCGCAGCACGCGCCACGTGCTTGCCGCGCCGCGCCATCTAGTGGGAATACCGCGTAATTAGAGTACGCGTGGAAAATGAACACTTCTGGCAGGAAGTTATGCCTATTCAAAATTCAAAAGTTTATTCATAAAATAAAATGTTACATGTCAGTACAGTCGATATTACGTAAATAAAAGTGGACACTAGGGTGTCCCCTATTTTACGAGTTTTAGAAATTAATAACGCATACCCCCTAAATCGGTTTCTTTTACCTCAAAACACACTGACAAAAAATCTGTTCATTTCTGTAACTGCAACCCGTGCCGACTTTCATGCCATTTTCCTATACAATGTATGAAAATGACCAAAATTTTTTTCATTTTTTATTTTATTTTTTTCTATGGCATTAAAATATACTACTGTCTTATAAACATTTTATCATAAAATTAACTTGATGAGAACAGAAAAATAATACATTATTATCAACTTACTGTTTGACTATTTTTTTTCATAGTAATTTGTATGGGAATTTCAGATGAAAGTCGGCACGGGTTCCTGTTACAGGAATGAGCAGATTTTTTTTCAGAGTATTTTGGGGTTAAAAAAGCCGATTTAGGGGGTATACGTTATTGATTTCTAAAACTCGTAAAATAGGGGACACCCTAGTGGACACACTATATTTAATTCCGTCTTATGCTGAGACATAAGGTTAGAAAATAATAATTCACAATACATAATTTCAATTTGATTAGTTAGTAGGTACGTAACATACGTGTGTTGGGCAAGGCTGAGGAAGTGAACCCAGTTTATTTAAAAGTAGCCGAGATATTTGTAGATATATCTTGACCGAAGCGTAATTGATACAATGCTACTTATACGTCTCACGTGTCTTCTCTTTCTATTCAAAGTTTGTTCATTAACATAAGGCTGAATTTTTACATGTAAGTTTTTGGGATGCAACAATTGGTAAAAGTAAGAATGAATGGCAAATACCTGCATCAATTTCTTGCATATAGCTTTGTTTCGGAACTAGGGGTATAAATCTGGCTAACGAAGCAATATGTATGAATTAATATCGTTTTTTTTCTAAATATATACCTGCAGGCTGCAGCAGCGAGCGCGGTGACCCACTGCTTCCATTCGCGCCCACGCTGCGCCTCGGTCGACAACGCGGTGAACGCAAACCTGTACAGAACAGAACATTATAAGTCATTACCACAACAAGCTAAATCTATTGTTGCGTAAAACGCTGCCGGAACAACCATGTTAATCGCCCCTGTTATCAATGTTAATTATGTACTAAACTACTGATATTTAATACGAAAGCATATAAAAAATAACACTTCGTGTGGAACTACACTAAGAATACAACGATGAAAAACACGAATATACCTTTGGACTGCGACCATATATAAAATGGACGTCTAACGCCAGCTCAGAAATGCCCCCAAAATCAATTGTTTAATTGTACCTGCAGGATATAGCGCTTTTTTCAACACCGCGCATATTTCGGCGCAACATCTTTGACAAATGTTTATAGAAAATAGCCAATCAAAACTTTGATGGACCAATCACAACCACTTTTAAATGGCGGATTAAAATTTTATAGGGTGACATTGAAATTCATTGACGTGATGCATTAAAGAGGGGGTGACATTTGTCAACTAAAATTCAGGGCCGTTTTGGAAAGGCAATTTACTATGGCGTGCGGCTTCCATGTTTTATTTGTTCGTAGCCTTTGGAATTGGCCTAAATCCACCTAAACCCATTTGTGGTAGGAAAATATAGTACATCATTCGAATTAGCTATAAATGGTGCTGTATCAATCGTTAAATCGTTGCGCTTCTGTTAAGCAATTTTTTTTCTATAATAAGCAAATACAGTATAATTAATTTAACCCTTTAACCGGCAAGAATCAAAAAAATCCTCCTCCTCCTCAACACGATTATACATATAGTATGTACGAAAAATTCTGTACAAGAAAAAAAATACAAAAATATAGTGCTATATATAGTATCATTTTTTATACCGGTGCCCTATAAAGGGTTAAATTACATTTGCCAACGGTAAAAGTACCTGTAGAACAGCCAGTCATCCTTAGGCGAAGATAATGCCGCCAATAGAGCGCGGTGGCTATATAAAGGACGCGGAGCTGCGTATGACGCCGTCAATGCCTTCCAGCAGGTCTGCCAGCCGACTAGACCGTAAGTCCTTACGCCCGCAGTGAAGGCTGCCTGTGAATTGGAAAATTACATAGGTACATATCGTTGGCATACATAAGATAAAAGTACCACTCCGCATCGCTTGCATTAGTAAAACATTTTGAAAATAAAACATTTTTATTTATTTATTATTAGTATTCGACATGGGTACTTTATGTCAAAGTGGCAAAGTTTATATTCGAATATCAAAAAAAATTAAGTCTTCAAATTTAACCTTTATATGTAGGTAATACAGTCTTATTGAGGGACACTTCTGGGTTAGATTGGGTTAGACGTTACACCCGTGGTCGCAGGCAGACTCTCGAAACGTCAGGATATAATAAAACGTAAGTTTACGTGATTAAGACCCGTTTGTCTTTAAAATATGAGTGATAATAAATCAATATAGATTGGATTAGGACCGGGATAAAAGGCGTACTCGAAGATATGCCTATACTCAGCAGTGAATGATGATAATGAGTTTTATTGGTACTTCTACCTTATGCTGCTGTTATTTTAATGACATGCTTTCATTTATTATTATATAAAAATTGTTTATATTAGAAATATCGTAACATTGTAGTTTTTTTAAACCAATACTCAAGTCTTTTCAGTATTACCTATAAGCTTGGACTCTTCATCAGACTATCTCAGTCCACTGCTGGAGGTAGGCCTCTCCTATTAACTATACTATGCGTATAGACGCATTAGGAGGCAAATACCCATAATCGCCACGCTGGGCAAACGAATTGGCGATCGCAGTAATGTGTCCACTATGATGACGCTGCTCATCATCTTGTATCAAAGGATGGTCATTGTCACTTTAATCCCTTAGCCGGCTCTTACGACACCCGCAGGAAGAGTTGGGGTGGTGACAAATGTATTCTTAATACTGCCGTCACCACACGGCCTTGACACAGCTTGGACTCACCTCTTGATAAATATCCGGGATGGTTTTATTCGATTTTCGCCAGGAATCGAACAGCCCCACGGCTTGCTTGGTTACTTGCGTATTTTCCCATTCTACGCCAGCTGTCAGTAGCGCGCCGCTCAACCATCTGCGTAAATGATAAATTAATTAATTAACTTAGAAGTAAGTGGCCATTTTCACTTTTCCGGACACCCAATTAGTGTGACATTAAAAAAACCTTCATTGCAGTCAGGTTAACGTGATGAAGTCAGCTGCAGCATCTACCCCGTGTTTTTATTGATTTCCGTTAAATTAAAGGGAAGCTTATTTAGATCCCTGCGCCACCCGCATCCAGCGGACTCCTGCGACCTTCACCAGGTCATCGGTCCACCTTGTGGGGGGCCTACCCACGCTACGCCTTCCGGTACGTGGCCGCCACTCAAAAACCTTCCCGCCCCAACGGCCATCGGTTCTACTTGTTACAAATTATACATCCTTAATCCAAAATCACATTTTCTCAGAAATTGTGCCTACTAAGACATACTTATAGCAATGCAGTCATATGAATACGTACTATTCCATTCTGTATGCAGTCTTTCCACTGAATAATTAATTGATAATATGTTTGACGCGTCAAAGATACGTGCACAGACACAGTAGTACAGGTACATGCTGGACGAATACGTTATTTTTATAATTGCTGGCAAAAAATTACTTCCAATAAGGTTGTATTAGACTGGGTCAGACATGGCTACTCGATCCCGTTTAGCGAACAAGTTAAACAAACATGTGTAGTACACAATTGTGTACCCATAAATACCTTCACTCACAGTGAGGACGCCGACATGAAGTTGGCGATAAAAAAGCTTAAGGACCTAGGAGCCATATCAGAATGTACCCCAACTGCTGATCAATATGTTTCAAAGATTTTTCTTGCACCAAAATCATTATAATTTGTCTAAGTAACTAGTATCTTTACTTTTACTGTTATTGAGTTATTAAAAAAATAAATTTAATGACTGAACAAGTGTGTTGTAACCTTTATTATACATCCTAATGAAACTTATTTTGACATGTGCCGTCAGTCACCTGAGATCTTATTGTTAAGGTTCTCTCACACTTACCATTTCATTCATTATGTATGAAAAAGAAAAAAAATTTTTTTTTCGAATTGGACTAAAAGCAATATGCCACGTAGCTCCAATTGACGTACCAAACAGCCTGTTAAATTTAACGGAATTAAAAAAACACGGTGTATACAGGGTGGAAAAAGATTTTGGGTCAGTGAGGGTAGCTATCAGATCCCGTGTAGCTACGTAAAAATGGTCTTAGAAGACCTTCCCGCGATTTTCAATTAAAGAAGATTAGCGTTTTCAGATTTTGGAAAAAGTATACAGGGTGCGAGGAAATGGTCATTTTTGACAAACTTTTTTTTTGATGCCAATCGATCCTGTTTCTGTTCAGGATCAAAAGCTTGTATGGGACCAAAAAAAATTTTCGGCTAGAAAAGCCGCAAATCGGGATTTAAAATTCCCATACAAATTGTATGAAAATTAAAATTATTTTTTCACGCGTAATTTTTTTATGCCAATTGATTCCATTCCTATCCAGTACCAATAGTTTCCTAGAGGTCAACTTACGGCAAAGTAAAAAAAAAAAACAAAATAAAAAATAAAAAACTGTTTTCATACATTGACTATGGGAAAAAAGTGAAAATTAATTACATTATCTGTGACGCTAATTAATGTTGCTAATGATTTCATACAGTATTATTATTATCATTTAGCATAGGATGACTAATTATCGTGACAGATAAATTAAAGTAATTAAGGTTTCACTTTTTTTCCATAGTAAATGTATGAAAACGGTTTTCTTGAAATTTTGAATTTTTTGTACATTGCCATAAGTTGACCCGTAGGAAACTATTGGTACTGGGTAGGAATGGAATCGATAGGCATAAAAAAATAACGGTAAAAAATAATTTTTAATTTTCATACAATTTGTATGAGAATTTAAAATCTCGATTTGTGGCTTTTCTAGCCGAAATTTTTTTTTGGTCCCTTACAAGCTTTTGATCCTGAACAGAAACAGGATCGATTGGCATTAAAAAAAAAGTTTCTCAAAAATGACCATTTCCTCGCACCCTGTATACTTTTTCCAAAATCTGAAAACGCTAATCTTCTTTAATTGAAAATCGCGGGAAGGTCTTCTAAAACCATTTTCGCGTAGCTACACGGGAGTTTAACAAGCCTACCTATATTTGCTTTGTGGATTTCTCGAAGGCGTTTGACTCCGTTAAATGGCCTAAACTCTGGAAGACGTTGCTAGAAATGGGTACCCCGAAACATCTTGTACACCTTCTCAGGAGACTCTATGAAGATGGAACAGCCTCGGTCAGAGCAGACGACGTGCTCTCAAGCAACTTCCAGCCAAGTGCAGGAGTTCGTCAGGGCTGTATAGTTTCCCCGCTGTTGTTTAACGTATACACAGAGCTCATAATGAGAATTGCACTTGAAGACTGGACGGATGGAGTTGCAGTCGGTGGCTTGAAGATCTCGAATTTGCGGTATGCGGATGATACCACGTTGTTTGCGACTAGTATTGGCCACATGGAAGACCTACTGCGCAAAATGGAAGACGTTAGCCTCGAATTTGGACTCAAGATCAATAGGAGCAAGACAAAGATGATGATTGTTGATCGTGTCAACAACAACTCGCCTGAAGTCTCAAAGATAGCGAACTGCGATGTTGTACAATCGTACATCTATCTGGGTGCATTGATCTCCAACAATGGCGGGTGTGTGGAGGAAATAAAGAGGCGCATGGCGATCACCCGATCTTCTATGGACAAACTTAAAAGAATATGGAAGAATCGCCACATAACTAAAGCCACAAAAGTTAGACTTGTCAGAGCATTGGTATTCCCGATATTTCTTTACGCCGCAGAGACGTGGACTCTACGAGATAGCGAAAAAAAGAGGATAGACGCTCTTGAGATGTGGTGCTGGAGGCGAATGCTGAGCATATCGTGGACTGAGTTTCGCACAAACGATTCCGTATTGCAAGAACTCGGCATCAAACAGCGCCTATCCTCAATAGTCCAAGCTCGAATCCTCACCTTTTTCGGGCATGTATCTCGACGAGGAGACCTCTCCATTGAGCGACTTGTAGTTCAGGGCAAAGTTGCAGGGACTCGTGCTCGTGGTAGATCCCCTATGAGATGGACAGACCAGGTGAAGGCAGCGATAGATGGCCCATTACATGTGAGCACGCCGTCAGAGAGGAATGGCGAAAAATTGTAAAACGTGTCACTCAGGACACATCATGATGACCACGACCACTCTGTCAAGAGTGATACGCAGAAGAAGAAGAAGAAGACACGGGATCTGGTAGCTGCCCTCACTGACCCAAAATCTTCATCATAATAGCCTCATAGGTAACTCACAAGTGGTCTTCATTGAGTGTCTCCATCTGTTGCGTGGTGTATATAGCCACTGTCTCCGGGTGCAGTGTGCCCAGCAGATTGGCCAGGGCTGGCCCTGATGACGTCAGCTTATAGAGAGATAGGGTATAATATAAAACCTGTCATCACTCACAAGTGGTCCTCATTCAGTGTCTCCATCTGTTGGGTGGTGTATATAGCCACTGTCTCCAGGTGCAGAGTGCCCAGCAGTTTGCCCAGGGCAGGTCCTGATGACATCAGCTCATAGAGAGATAGGGTATAATATAAAACGTCTCACTCACAAGTGGTCTTCATTGAGTGTCTCCATCTGTTGTGTGGTGTATATAGCCACTGTCTCCGGGTGCAGAGTGCCCAGCAGTTTGCCCAGGGCTGGCCCTGATGACGTCAGCTTATAGAGAGATAGGGTATAATATAAAACGTCTCACTCACAAGTGGTCCTCATTCAGTGTCTCCATCTGTTGGGTGGTGTATATAGCCACTGTCTCCGGGTGCAGAGTGCCCAGCAGTTTGACCGGGCCTGGCCCTGATGACGTCAGCTCATAGAGAGATAGGGTATAATATAAAACGTGTCACTCACAAGTGGTCCTCATTCAGTGTCTCCATCTGTTGGGTGGTGTATATGGCCACTGTCTCCGGGTGCAGAGTGCCCAGTAGTTTAGCCAGGGCTGGCCATGACGTCAGCTTATAGAGAGATAGGGTATAATATAAAACGTCTCACTCACAAGTGGTCCTCATTCAGTGTCTCCATCTGTTGTGTGGTGTATATAGCCACTGTCTCCGGGTGCAGAGTGCCCAGCAGTTTAGCCAGGGCTGGCTCTGATGACGTCAGCTTATAGAGATAGGGTGTAATATAAAACGTCTCACTCACAAGTGGTCCTCATTCAGTGTCTCCATCTGTTGGGTGGTGTATATAGCCACTGTCTCCGGGTGCAGAGTGCCCAGCAATTTGCCCAGGGCTGGCCCTGACGTCAGCTTATAGAGAGATAGGGTATAATATAAAACGTGTCACTCACAAGTGGTCTTCATTGAGTGTCTCCATCTGTTGGGTGGTGTATATAGCCACTGTCTCCGGGTGCAGAGTGCCCAGCAGTTTGCCCAGGGCTGGCCCTGATGACGTCAGCTTATACAGATATAGGGTATAATATAAACCGTCTCACTCACAAGTGGTCCTCATTCAGTGTCTCCATCTGTTGGGTGGTGTATATAGCCACTGTCTCCGGGTGCAGAGTGCCCAGCAGTTTGACCAGACCAGGCCCTGATGACGTCAGCTTATAGAGATAGGGTATAATATAAAACGTGTCACTCACAAGTGGTCCTCATTCAGTGTCTCCATCTGTTGGGTGGTGTATATAGCCACTGTCTCCGGGTGCAGAGTGCCCATCACTTTGGCCAGGGCTGGCCCTGATAACGTCAGCTTATAGAGAGATAGGTTATTTATAATATAAAAGGTCTCACTCACAAGTGGTCCTCATTCAGTGTCTCCATCTGTTGGGTGGTGTATATAGCCACTGTCTCCGGGTGCAGAGTGCCCAGCAGTTTGCCTAGGGCAGGTCCTGATGACGTCAGCTTATAGAGAGATAGGGTATAATATAAAACGTCTCACTCACAAGTGGTCCTCATTCAGTGTCTCCATCTGTTGGGTGGTGTATATAGCCACTGTCTCCGGGTGCAGAGTGCCCAGCAGTTTGCCCAGGGCTGGCCCTGATGACGTCAGCTTATAGAGAGATAGGGTATAATATAAAACATGTCACTCACAAGTGGTCTTCATTCAGTGTCTCCATCTGTTGGGTGGTGTATATAGCCACTGTCTCCGGGTGCAGAGTGCCCAGCAGTTTGGCCAGACGAGGCCCTGATGACATCAGCTTATAGAGAGATAGGGTATAATATAAAACGTCTCACTCACAAGTGGTCTTCATTGAGTGTCTCCATCTGTTGGGTGGTGTATATAGCCACTGTCTCCGGGTGCAGAGTGCCCAGCAGTTTGCCCAGGGCTGGCCCTGATGACGTCAGCTTATAGAGAGATAGGGTATAATATAAAACGTCTCACTCACAAGTGATCCTCATTGAGTGTCTCCATCTGTTGGGTGGTGTATATAGCCACTGTCTCCGGATGCAGAGTGCCGAGCAGTTTGGCCCGACCAGGCCCTGATGACGTCAGCTTATAGAGAGATAGGGTATAATATAAAACGTCTCACTTACAAGTGGTCCTCATTCAGTGTCTCCATCTGTTGGGTGGTGTGTATAGCCACTGTCTCCGGGTGCAGAGTGCCCAGCAGTTTGGCTAGAGAGATAGGGTATAATATAAAACGTGTCACTCACAAGTGGTCTTCATTCAGTGTCTCCATCTGTTGGGTGGTGTATATAGCCACTGTCTCCGGGTGCAGAGTGCCCAGCAGTTTAGCCAGGGCTGGCCATGATGACGTCAGCTTATACAGCGTGGGTATTTGATACGGGCGAATAATTAATCCAGCTATAATATCTGATCCTACGAATCGTATAAGATAACCATTTCGTTAAATTTTGTTGTTGATTAGGTGTAATGATTTTTCTAAAGTGCAACCCAGCAGCAATGTATGCCGGCCAACTGACATGAGACTCGTATGATGTTTAGATACTTATGTCTACTTTAAGTAATGTGGCTACCAGTGGATGCAATACATTGCGGGCTCAATTATTTTGTATGAAAAAAAAATACCTTAATTTCTAAAATAAATTTATGTAAATAGGTTCCCTAGGTCCGATAGTAATCGTTACTAAAATATTCGCCCGTATCAAATACACACGCTGTAGAGAGATAGGGTGTAATATAAAACGTGTTACTCACAAGTGGTCCTCATGCAGTGTCTCCATCTGTTGGGTGGTGTATATAGCCACTGTCTCCAGGTGCAGAGTGCCCAGCAGTTTGACCAGAGCAGGTCCTGATGACATCAGCTCATAGAGAGATAGGGTATAATGTAAAACGTGTCACTCACAAGTGGTCCTCATTCAGTGTCTCCATCTGTTGGGTGGTGTATATAGCCACTGTCTCCAGGTGCAGAGTGCCCAGCAGTTTGACCAGAGCAGGTCCTGATGACATCAGCTCATAGAGAGATAGGGTATAATGTAAAACGTGTCACTCACAAGTGGTCCTCATTCAGTGTCTCCATCTGTTGGGTGGTGTATATAGCCACTGTCTCCAGGTGCAGAGTGCCCGGCAGTTTGGCTAGAGAGATAGGGTATAATATAAAACGTGTCACTCACAAGTGGTCCTCATTCAGTGTCTCCATCTGTTGGGTGGTGTATATAGCCACTGTCTCCGGGTGCAGAGTGCCCAGCAGTTTGCCCAGGGCAGGTCCTGATGACGTCAGCTTATAGAGAGATAGGGTATAATATAAAACATGTCACTCACAAGTGGTCCTCATTCAGTGTCTCCATCTGTTGGGTGGTGTATATAGCCACTGTCTCCAGGTGCAGAGTGCCCAGCAGTTTGCCCAGGGCAGGTCCTGATGACATCAGCTCATAGAGAGATAGGGTATAATATAAAACGTCTCACTCACAAGTGGTCTTCATTGAGTGTCTCCATCTGTTGTGTGGTGTATATAGCCACTGTCTCCGGGTGCAGAGTGCCCAGCAGTTTGCCCAGGGCTGGCCCTGATGACGTCAGCTTATAGAGAGATAGGGTATAATATAAAACGTCTCACTCACAAGTGGTCCTCATTCAGTGTCTCCATCTGTTGGGTGGTGTATATAGCCACTGTCTCCGGGTGCAGAGTGCCCAGCAGTTTGACCGGGCCTGGCCCTGATGACGTCAGCTCATAGAGAGATAGGGTATAATATAAAACGTGTCACTCACAAGTGGTCCTCATTCAGTGTCTCCATCTGTTGGGTGGTGTATATGGCCACTGTCTCCGGGTGCAGAGTGCCCAGTAGTTTAGCCAGGGCTGGCCATGACGTCAGCTTATAGAGAGATAGGGTATAATATAAAACGTCTCACTCACAAGTGGTCCTCATTCAGTGTCTCCATCTGTTGTGTGGTGTATATAGCCACTGTCTCCGGGTGCAGAGTGCCCAGCAGTTTAGCCAGGGCTGGCTCTGATGACGTCAGCTTATAGAGATAGGGTGTAATATAAAACGTCTCACTCACAAGTGGTCCTCATTCAGTGTCTCCATCTGTTGGGTGGTGTATATAGCCACTGTCTCCGGGTGCAGAGTGCCCAGCAATTTGCCCAGGGCTGGCCCTGACGTCAGCTTATAGAGAGATAGGGTATAATATAAAACGTGTCACTCACAAGTGGTCTTCATTGAGTGTCTCCATCTGTTGGGTGGTGTATATAGCCACTGTCTCCGGGTGCAGAGTGCCCAGCAGTTTGCCCAGGGCTGGCCCTGATGACGTCAGCTTATACAGATATAGGGTATAATATAAACCGTCTCACTCACAAGTGGTCCTCATTCAGTGTCTCCATCTGTTGGGTGGTGTATATAGCCACTGTCTCCGGGTGCAGAGTGCCCAGCAGTTTGACCAGACCAGGCCCTGATGACGTCAGCTTATAGAGATAGGGTATAATATAAAACGTGTCACTCACAAGTGGTCCTCATTCAGTGTCTCCATCTGTTGGGTGGTGTATATAGCCACTGTCTCCGGGTGCAGAGTGCCCATCACTTTGGCCAGGGCTGGCCCTGATAACGTCAGCTTATAGAGAGATAGGTTATTTATAATATAAAAGGTCTCACTCACAAGTGGTCCTCATTCAGTGTCTCCATCTGTTGGGTGGTGTATATAGCCACTGTCTCCGGGTGCAGAGTGCCCAGTAGTTTGCCCAGGGCTGGCCCTGATGACATCAGCTTATAGAGAGATAGGGTATAATATAAAACGTCTCACTCACAAGTGGTCCTCATTCAGTGACTCCATCTGTTGGGTGGTGTATATAGCCACTGTCTCCGGGTGCAGAGTGCCCAGCAGTTTGCCCAGGGCAGGTCCTGATGACGTCAGCTTATGGAGAGATAGGGTGTAATATAAAACGTCTCACTCACAAGTGGTCCTCATTCAGTGTCTCCATCTGTTGGGTGGTGTATATAGCCACTGTCTCCGGGTGCAGAGTGCCCAGCAATTTGCCCAGGGCTGGCCCTGACGTCAGCTTATAGAGAGATAGGGTATAATATAAAACGTGTCACTCACAAGTGGTCTTCATTGAGTGTCTCCATCTGTTGGGTGGTGTATATAGCCACTGTCTCCGGGTGCAGAGTGCCCAGCAGTTTGCCCAGGGCTGGCCCTGATGACGTCAGCTTATACAGATATAGGGTATAATATAAACCGTCTCACTCACAAGTGGTCCTCATTCAGTGTCTCCATCTGTTGGGTGGTGTATATAGCCACTGTCTCCGGGTGCAGAGTGCCCAGCAGTTTGACCAGACCAGGCCCTGATGACGTCAGCTTATAGAGATAGGGTATAATATAAAACGTGTCACTCACAAGTGGTCCTCATTCAGTGTCTCCATCTGTTGGGTGGTGTATATAGCCACTGTCTCCGGGTGCAGAGTGCCCATCACTTTGGCCAGGGCTGGCCCTGATAACGTCAGCTTATAGAGAGATAGGTTATTTATAATATAAAAGGTCTCACTCACAAGTGGTCCTCATTCAGTGTCTCCATCTGTTGGGTGGTGTATATAGCCACTGTCTCCGGGTGCAGAGTGCCCAGTAGTTTGCCCAGGGCTGGCCCTGATGACATCAGCTTATAGAGAGATAGGGTATAATATAAAACGTCTCACTCACAAGTGGTCCTCATTCAGTGACTCCATCTGTTGGGTGGTGTATATAGCCACTGTCTCCGGGTGCAGAGTGCCCAGCAGTTTGCCCAGGGCAGGTCCTGATGACGTCAGCTTATGGAGAGATAGGGTGTAATATAAAACGTCTCACTCACAAGTGGTCCTCATTCAGTGTCTCCATCTGTTGGGTGGTGTATATAGCCACTGTCTCCGGGTGCAGAGTGCCCAGCAATTTGCCCAGGGCTGGCCCTGACGTCAGCTTATAGAGAGATAGGGTATAATATAAAACGTGTCACTCACAAGTGGTCTTCATTGAGTGTCTCCATCTGTTGGGTGGTGTATATAGCCACTGTCTCCGGGTGCAGAGTGCCCAGCAGTTTGCCCAGGGCTGGCCCTGATGACGTCAGCTTATACAGATATAGGGTATAATATAAACCGTCTCACTCACAAGTGGTCCTCATTCAGTGTCTCCATCTGTTGGGTGGTGTATATAGCCACTGTCTCCGGGTGCAGAGTGCCCAGCAGTTTGACCAGACCAGGCCCTGATGACGTCAGCTTATAGAGATAGGGTATAATATAAAACGTGTCACTCACAAGTGGTCCTCATTCAGTGTCTCCATCTGTTGGGTGGTGTATATAGCCACTGTCTCCGGGTGCAGAGTGCCCATCACTTTGGCCAGGGCTGGCCCTGATAACGTCAGCTTATAGAGAGATAGGTTATTTATAATATAAAAGGTCTCACTCACAAGTGGTCCTCATTCAGTGTCTCCATCTGTTGGGTGGTGTATATAGCCACTGTCTCCGGGTGCAGAGTGCCCAGTAGTTTGCCCAGGGCTGGCCCTGATGACATCAGCTTATAGAGAGATAGGGTATAATATAAAACGTCTCACTCACAAGTGATCCTCATTCAGTGTCTCCATCTGTTGGGTGGTGTATATAGCCACTGTCTCCGGGTGCAGAGTGCCCGGCAGTTTGCCCAGGGCTGGCCCTGACGTCAGCTTATAGAGAGATAGGGTATAATATAAAACGTGTCACTCACAAGTGGTCCTCATTCAGTGTCTCCATCTGTTGGGTGGTGTATATAGCCACTGTCTCCGGGTGCAGAGTGCCCAGCAGTTTGCCTAGGGCAGGTCCTGATGACGTCAGCTTATAGAGAGATAGGGTATAATATAAAACGTCTCACTCACAAGTGGTCCTCATTCAGTGACTCCATCTGTTGGGTGGTGTATATAGCCACTGTCTCCGGGTGCAGAGTGCCCAGCAGTTTGCCCAGGGCAGGTCCTGATGACGTCAGCTTATGGAGAGATAGGGTGTAATATAAAACGTCTCACTCACAAGTGGTCCTCATTCAGTGTCTCCATCTGTTGGGTGGTGTATATAGCCACTGTCTCCGGGTGCAGAGTGCCCAGCAGTTTGCCTAGGGCAGGTCCTGATGACGTCAGCTTATAGAGAGATAGGGTATAATATAAAACGTCTCACTCACAAGTGGTCCTCATTCAGTGTCTCCATCTGTTGGGTGGTGTATATAGCCACTGTCTCCGGGTGCAGAGTGCCCAGCAGTTTGCCCAGGGCTGGCCCTGATGACGTCAGCTTATAGAGAGATAGGGTATAATATAAAACATGTCACTCACAAGTGGTCTTCATTCAGTGTCTCCATCTGTTGGGTGGTGTATATAGCCACTGTCTCCGGGTGCAGAGTGCCCAGCAGTTTGCCCAGGGCTGGCCCTGATGACGTCAGCTTATAGAGAGATAGGGTATAATATAAAACGTCTCACTCACAAGTGATCCTCATTGAGTGTCTCCATCTGTTGGGTGGTGTATATAGCCACTGTCTCCGGATGCAGAGTGCCGAGCAGTTTGGCCCGACCAGGCCCTGATGACGTCAGCTTATAGAGAGATAGGGTATAATATAAAACGTCTCACTTACAAGTGGTCCTCATTCAGTGTCTCCATCTGTTGGGTGGTGTGTATAGCCACTGTCTCCGGGTGCAGAGTGCCCAGCAGTTTGGCTAGAGAGATAGGGTATAATATAAAACGTGTCACTCACAAGTGGTCTTCATTCAGTGTCTCCATCTGTTGGGTGGTGTATATAGCCACTGTCTCCGGGTGCAGAGTGCCCAGCAGTTTAGCCAGGGCTGGCCATGATGACGTCAGCTTATACAGCGTGGGTATTTGATACGGGCGAATAATTAATCCAGCTATAATATCTGATCCTACGAATCGTATAAGATAACCATTTCGTTAAATTTTGTTGTTGATTAGGTGTAATGATTTTTCTAAAGTGCAACCCAGCAGCAATGTATGCCGGCCAACTGACATGAGACTCGTATGATGTTTAGATACTTATGTCTACTTTAAGTAATGTGGCTACCAGTGGATGCAATACATTGCGGGCTCAATTATTTTGTATGAAAAAAAAATACCTTAATTTCTAAAATAAATTTATGTAAATAGGTTCCCTAGGTCCGATAGTAATCGTTACTAAAATATTCGCCCGTATCAAATACACACGCTGTAGAGAGATAGGGTGTAATATAAAACGTGTTACTCACAAGTGGTCCTCATGCAGTGTCTCCATCTGTTGGGTGGTGTATATAGCCACTGTCTCCAGGTGCAGAGTGCCCAGCAGTTTGACCAGAGCAGGTCCTGATGACATCAGCTCATAGAGAGATAGGGTATAATGTAAAACGTGTCACTCACAAGTGGTCCTCATTCAGTGTCTCCATCTGTTGGGTGGTGTATATAGCCACTGTCTCCAGGTGCAGAGTGCCCGGCAGTTTGGCTAGAGAGATAGGGTATAATATAAAACGTGTCACTCACAAGTGGTCCTCATTCAGTGTCTCCATCTGTTGGGTGGTGTATATAGCCACTGTCTCCGGGTGCAGAGTGCCCAGTAGTTTGCCCAGGGCAGGTCCTGATGACGTCAGCTTATAGAGAGATAGGGTATAATATAAAACATGTCACTCACAAGTGGTCCTCATTCAGTGTCTCCATCTGTTGGGTGGTGTATATAGCCACTGTCTCCGGGTGCAGAGTGCCCAGCAGTTTGCCCAGGGCTGGCCCTGATGACGTCAGCTTATAGAGAGATAGGGTATAATATAAAACGTGTCACTCACAAGTGGTCTTCATTTAGTGTCTCCATCTGTTGGGTGGTGTATATAGCCACTGTCTCCGGGTGCAGAGTGCCCGGCAGTTTGGCTAGAGAGATAGGGTATACTATAAAACGTCTCACTCACAAGTGGTCTTCATTCAGTGTCTCCATCTGTTGGGTGGTGTATATAGCCACTGTCTCCGGGTGCAGAGTGCCCAGCAGTTTGGCCAGGGCTGGCCCTGATGACGTCAGCCGTAGCAGTTCCTTCCACCAGGATAGGTGGTTCAGAACTACTCGCCATGGCGCCCAGTGGGTCTCTTTGTTCAGACGGGCTGGAGATAATAAGGAACGTATTAAAATCTAGTAGTAGATACACACTACACAGACTTAGTCCGTAACTAACTTATTTACCTAATTTTTCAAACTTTGTTGCATTTTGTTTCCCTTCTTTTAGTTTTAAATGCATCTACGTGCTAATTATAAGTTTTTGTAATGAAGTACCCATTTGACTTGCGGTTTGCATGTAGGTTCTTTAACTGTCAAGTTGTGGATATCTTTAATTGGCTTTGTTTACTGTTTATGTTCATAGATTAAGTAATTTGTAATCGCTTTTGATGTCCTTAATAGCTCAATAAATAAATAAAATACCTTATTTTAACATCAATTTACCTTAGCAATTTTTTTTGGATTATTGATCAACTGTTCCACATATTCATAAGAACCCCTACACACTTGTTCATGATAAAAAAAAACATAAATTAATATCAAACCTGAAAATCGAAAACAAAAACAGTTTTCTTCAGTTACGTTTTCTTTTTACTGATAAAAAAATCATACAAAGTTCATTCTTATTTTTGAAAAATAATGATAATACTTCATTATTTTGCCAAACTATGTACTTAAGTATATGATGTCTTAACTGTTTTAAGAAAACGAAGCCTCTAAATGATTTTCGAATTATAACTTGCCAAAAATAATGAAGAAGCACAATAATTTAGAAAAATAAGTATTAAAAACTTACGATAAACTTTATCTGAGTTATCGTCTTTACATGTATGTCTGTTATCTTTAGCCACAGTAACATAAGTAAATTTATATTTAAAGTGATATAAAATGCTTATGATCTGTTGTGAATGTAGTGGTGATACGTTGTGGTGGTAATTATGATAAAAATGCAAAAAAAAAATAAGTTCGAAACGAACGACAAATTACGAACAACACAAGTTACGAATTTCTTTTACGTGTTTTTTGTACGGGAATCTATCGTACGACGTTTTTCAATACAGATTGCCCTCCGCAGTTTCGTCCTGACAAGAAATGAACCACTTCTAGTGCGTAAAATACTTAGCACTGAAATAGTAGATTACCTGCCAAGGCCGTTTAAGTGGAAAATGTCTCGGATGACGTTTAATTGTAGGCCGAGGCGATGCCGAGGCCGACAACCATGTGACCCGAGGCTTTCCCATTTAACGGCCGAGGTGTGTATTCTTTTTTTCTGCTCAACGGAGCTGGCAGGCGGCAACTTAGTGTAGCGCAGCGGCCGGCAAAGTGTTGTTTGCCGGCCGGAGGGCAGAAAATATTCAAGATTTTTTCTTTTTCTAATTAAAATACTTACTGAATGGGATCACCACTGTTTTTGTGATATCCTGTATTTAAAACAAATATTCCCCTCACACATAAAGTGCCAATCAGTGCGAAAAGGTAACAGTGAAGAAGCCACAAGTGCACGCAGAATTAGTGCTTATTGCTTGCGGCATAGGACGTATTGTTGAACAGTGTCTTTACCTGTAATACCTTTCCGAAAACATGGAAAATAATATAAGTGTTACTAATATGACATTACTTATGAATATCAAGAATGGTTCATTTATATGGCGGGATGAATTTTTTTTTCGTAATTAATATTTTTCCTCTTACTAACTCGTAAAGCGCTCGTTTATCCTTTAATACGAGCGGGTAAAAACGTTTTTACCAACATGTGGATAAAGTAATTTGACCATGCTCTAATTCCTATGGCCCACTACTGCCTAGTATAAGTTGATCTGTACGACCGTAGTAAACATGCGCAATCAGAGCTCACATGTTAAATTGGTCTTTTCTCATGGTTGACTTTGTAAGCCATTGGCTATATTTAAGTACCAGGAGTAACTCTTCTTTACGATACGTTTCGACATTGAGTTTTAAATGGTTTCTTTAAGTTAATTTACATTTAGATGAGATTTGTAATCATATTTCCTCGCTATAGTGAGAGGAAAAAAGTTGTATTTCACTTGGCGGCAAAGTTTGTTCAACTCTCGTGCCTTCAGACCTTCGCAATGCTCAAGATTACAGTTTTTGAACCACTCGCTACGCTCGTGGCTCAATTTTGGAATCTTCCGCTACCTCAGGTCTCAATATTGACACAGACATAGACATAGACAGATTTTATTTGGCATCATGTTTTATTGGCACGTGTGTCCGTCTGTTTGTACCTGCGGCGGCGACGGCGCGCGAGGCGGGCAGACGGCGCGCTCGGCTCAGTACGAAGGCGTCATCCAGCAGGAGCGCTCGCTCCGCCGGGGCTCCGGCCAGGTACAGCAAAGACGCGCGAGCGGCTGCTGCTTCGGCCGTCTGCGGGAAAAAAAATTAATGCCCGGTTCACATTATTGTACAGCACTGGACTGGATCATATTGTTTACATTATTCCAGTCTTTCAAAAGTTGCTGGACTGGAAACACATACCTGACACAATGATCTAGCACTGGTTTGGAACTAGAATGGCTGTCTACATTATTCCAGTACCGCTGGAATGAAAAGTTGACGGTCTTTCCAGTCGCTGGACTGGAATGCTCATTGGAATGGGCGCATTCCAGTGTGTGTTCACATTATTTCAGTAGCATTCCAGTACTGGTCAAACATTGAAATGGCGTTCCATGAGAGCTCTACAAGGGGTAGTTTTAAAAAGTGATAAAAAAAGGTAAAAAAAAAATACTCGAAGAAAACGTTTTTGTCTTCTAGAGCACTATACTAGGTATCTAGCCTCCGAAAAAATGGCTAGCCGGCTTCGTATTCATATCCGGCCTCGCTACGCTCTTCAATCTTTAGATACCCAACCGGCAACCCTTCAACTTCTCGGCCTCTACAATAATGTACTATGAAGAATAGCGAACATACTAATATAAAGTTTAATTTATTTAACGGAAGTGTTGTTTATTTGTGCAAATCTTTGATCTATAATGTAATGTAAGTCCGCACTCACAAACCTCTCCTAACTTAGCAAGCCGCTAAGTATTCTTTGTCGTTCGTTCCTACAGACTCATTGATTATTGATAAGACCGAAAGGAACAAACAGTACCTACTTACCGGCTTGTTAAGTAAGGAGAAGTTTATGAATAATTTAATAAATTATACATATATTATTTATACGTAATAGATGTGTAGGTATATGTAATAAATGTATAAATTTTATAATTTTATCTACATCCATATCATAAGTTGTCTACAATATGTTTAGCGGCGGTAAGCAAATAGCCTACTTTAAGAAATCTGTATCTGTGGGTGTATCATAATTTTTACTTTACGATATCGGCAACCGATATCTTAATCACAATTAAATTTCGAACATTCTGTTAAAAAGAAAAATTACACTTTAATTTCGATTATCGAATTAATCGATTTGTAATTTCATTCACATCAAAATTCATATAATAATAATAAATAATAATAAGGCCGCAGGGCAGCTTGTGGCGAGCTGTTGGGGAGTAACGACCCCACGGACCCGAGTGCTCCCGAGAGTCGGTCAGGGTCCCCGCCTCCGGCGTGTCTTCGTCGGTCGGAGTGGAACCCCAAGGGGACCCGTAGGACTCTCAGCTCTGGCTTGCCTTAACTGGCCGTCCAGAGAGGAGTCGTCAGAGCTGTACGCTCCAGGGGTGGAAGTGTAAATTTGCGTAAGTCGCGAGTTGGTGCAGCGGCCGTCAAGCCACTGCGCAGAAAGCGGTGTACACCTCTCTACACTCCTGAGCCGCCTACACCGGTGTTGCCCCTGGCTGTCTCTTGTGACGGCATTTACGGGGGCCCATCTAGTCGGCGGCAAGTCACCGCCTGCCTCGATAGCAAAGAGAAATCATTGTTATGGCAGGTGTCCGGACCTCTTTTCTATAGTTCCATCTCTTATCCATCCAACCTTCATCACCATAACCCACTAGTCTTTTCCATATAATCTCCAATAGCCTCTATATGCCTGCTGGGACCGGTTCACGGATATCTATTTTTGTGCCCGTGAATGGGTTGCAGCAGGTGTAAAACACAGCAAATTTCTCCAAAGGGCCTCTACGTGTTGGATCTGTATTCCCGACCGGGATTTATAGGCCCGTGACCAAAGAGAGATACAAATAATAATAATTTATTTATTGTACACAAAGCTTATAACAAGACATAATGTAGGTATACAGTTGCAGTACAAACATTGTGCTAAGGGATGACAAGATTTCCAGCTCCTAAACTAGGTTTAACCTGTATTTTAGGATATGGATATGGGATTGGTTTTTAGATATTATTACGTATACATTATTTGAGGTAGCGGTAGAGCAGCCAATATTTATATATTCTTATTTCTAAGATTATTACATTTAAATACATGCATATGTGAAACCTACAACATGTGACAGGCTATATAAAAAGAAAATAAAAGATAAAAATAAATTTAAAAGTCCGGAATAGTATTTTTACGAATTTGTTGTATTCACTTTCAGATCTATACCGGACTCCCAAAAACAATGTGAAGGATACAAAGTTTTGCTAAAAACGTGCAATTTTGTGTTAATATGATGATTTGAGGAGTTTTTCAGTTTCATCGTATGACAATTGTTGTAACCATTTTTGCAGTTTAGATTTGAGCTCGTATTTACATAAGGCATATATTGAGATGTCTTTATTGACTTTGTTGTAAAGTCGTGAACTTAGTGCAGCGAATTGCCTACTGGCAAACGCAGTTTTGCAGAAATGTTGTTTACATATGGGAAAACCTTTGCGCCGTTGCAGCAGATCTTTCTTAAGAGGTAACATAGTATGTCTGCGCAACACAGCGCGTAAGATATATAATTGCCTGACGGTTAAAACTTGGCAATCCACATATAGTTTCGCCGTGGGGTAATCCCTTTTTTTAAAACTCAGTACTTTCAGGACGGCTCTTTGTGCTCGTTCGACACTCAAAAGAACCGTCTTGAAAGTACCACCCCAGGCTGAAATGCAATAAGTTATTATTGACTGACAGAGACTCTGGTAGACCATATTTAAGGTTGACGCATCGGCCGAATATCTAAGCTCTCTGAATATGTATATGAGTCGTCTAATTCTGGTGCAGAGCGCATCTATGTGTGCTCGCCAGTTTAGTTTTGCATCTATCACTACCCCGAGGTAGTTCGTGTTCGGGGAAGATGTCAGTTGGGTGCAGTTACAGTCACTGTCATCGGATTTCGATTGTGACATACATGAGTGAGCTCGCAGGTTGTCGAAATTGTCGGAGTTATGTGGAGTATTGGATGAGGAAAACCGAATGACCTTAGTTTTTTCTAAATTTAGGGTTAGTAAATTTGTCGATAGCCAGTTCCCTACCTGTCCAATAGCGAATTCAGCGCTTTGTTTTGCATCCTTATTTTTAGAAGATTATATTCCATATAATCTTCTAAATCTCGAATATTGAGAATCGATATCGACTCAAGACCTTACCTGTATGCTTAGCACATGATTGGCGCGACAGTATCTAGCCGCGAGATAGTCTATCCGTCCCTCTTTTGTTAATATAGCTAGTGAAGGACGGAAGATCTATCTCGCGGCGACATACTGTCGCAGCAATCATGTGCTTAGCCTAGTCTATGAATAAAAAAAAACTAATGTCAGTCATTTGTTTTGTTTGAATTGTTTCAAACATCCAACTTTTATGGACTGTTGACTTGAAAGTTAAATATTATCGAGTTCGTTGTGAAATATTTACACTGAAAAATGAGTTATGTCGACGAAGACAGTGATGTTGAAATGTGTGAAACACCAACAGAAATCCGGGACGCCGCTACAACCGTGACCAATAATTTGCTGCCACAAAAATAAACATATTATAGAAGACTTATTATATGCATGTAGATAAATTATGTATGCAACTGTTCATAATTAGGCATTATGAACCAGTCACATAAAATACTAATAATGCCCGCCTTCCACTGCGAGCGGAACGGACTCATTAATGGCTCCGTTTCACGTTCATCGCTGTGCTAGTATGCAGTTGACGGCTGTAAGTCACACCAGCGGTGTAAGTTAAACGGAACGGAGCCATTAATAAGTCCGTTCCGCTCGCAGTGGAAGGCTGGCATAAGGTGTTTTCAAATTAGTTGCCGTTACTTGAGGGTATGCATGTGCTCACAATAACATACAACTTTCTCTCTTTGCCGACTGGAGAGCCGAAAAGTGTTCTTTTGAGATTTCAATGAGTCCCATAAGGAAATTTGTTCATGCATGCAAAGCCTCAGCGATCAGCTATGCTATTCTCTTATTCACACATTCGACGCTGCGTTCGTCAACGAGCTCGACGACGAGACAGCCTTCACTTCGACGTAGAGCGCAGCGCTGCGAAAAACGGTATTCACTAACGTAGAACAGCTCGTCGTCGAACTGTAGGCGGCAACTCTCGACGCAGTGTAGTTCCAGCTCACGCCGCATTCGTCGCCGAGCGCTAGTGTCGTGTAAAGTGCATTAGTGAATACCATTTTTAGGCTCGACGCTGCCGCAGCGCTGACACAGCGCTGTTAGCAAGGCTGGTTCCTTAGTGAATAACACTACAGCAACTATTTTGATAACACCTTATATGTATAAATTTACCTCTCCTGCGGTAGGATTCTGCGGCGCAACTCTGTACAGCCCTCTCGCTCCCACGTTGTATCGCACCCATTTGTGCTTGCCCAAGTCTGGTACCAGCACTGAAAAACGTTTCTTTATTAAACGCCAAGACAAACGTCACACATACGAGCGAACTATTTACACTTTTGCCACACATACAATTTGGCTTGAAACACGCATCTGCAAACAGGTTATAACAACATGTGAGACAACATTTAAACGACTCAGTACTTCTGTAGCCTAGCAAAGCCTCAATAGGCATCCAATAAGACAAACAGGTTTGCTAGTGGTAGGACCTCGTGCAGGGTCCGCCCGGATAGATACCACCGTCTTACCCGTTAACCTGCCGCTAAATAGCAGTTTTTGCACTGCTGTGTTTCGGTTTGGCGGTAAGATAGCCGGTGTAATTAATGGCATAGATAGAGGCAATCCATTTTAGTTCTCAGGGTAGGCAGCGCATAGGCGACTTTTTGGTCACTATGTCCATGGGCCTCAGTTCCTGCTTTCCATCAGGTGGGCTGAGAGCTCAGTTGTCTACCTTCGTCACATAAAAAAAACAGTTTTGTCCCGAAGTCAAAGACCACTCCCCACGCGAGTATGGAAAACAAAAGCTTGTAAATATACATGAATTTGACGGGCGATCTTGACTAAAAGCAGGTTACGTGTAACAAAAAATACTAAAAACTAAAAATTATAGGTTAAGTAGAGATTTGACTCACTTTCAGTGTCGTTCATCCATATGAGATGCGTGACATTCTCCGCCCATCGTGATCCGTGAGTCTTCGTTTCGTTACCCACGTCGTACCTGCCAACAAAATGCACGTTTCTTAACTATAACGTGGCTTTCAAAATTCCTCTTTGTGTATGTAATCCTTACGAGTAATTCTATCTAAACATTCTGCATCCCTCGCCAATACCCGTCCGAGAGGTTTGAACCTTCATTCTTGCGCTTAGCAGAATGCTGGCGGCATTTCCTCGCTGTATCGTAATGTTGATTACGCTGTCCCAGCTCTTCGATCTTTAGTTACACCAACCAGACGTTTTTCGCGCGCTGGGTCCCCATGAACTTAAAGTATCTTCGTCAAATGGTATAAAATCGTACTCATCGCCGAGGCTCTCATGAACAGTTTATAAATTTTTATTTATTTATCAACTAAACGTAAGTAGAGCGTTTTGCCAATCATTTTACACCTGTAGTCTATGGGCGAACTGCACCAAGAAAGCTCATAGTACCCTGCGAGTCCAGTATAATAATGGTTTTAGAGCACTAATTGGGTTACCGCGATACTGCAGTGCCTCAGGGATGTTTTTCAATGCAGCTGTGGATACATTCCAATCAATAGTGAGGAAAAGAATAGCATCCTTGATGAGTCGTATTAGTAACAGCTCCAATGTTCTCCTCAAGGTTGTCGCTGGGAGGGTGGATGGTTCATTTTTTGAACATTGGACATACCTAAATGCATCTTAGTTTGTGTCCAGTCTCTAAATGATCGATCGCCCATTGCCCCCCAATTATTGTATATTTTTAATATTAAGTAATTAACATAGTTTTAAGTATTCGTTTGTAACTAACACCTATGGATGTAACTGTTGATCCGCAATAAAAAAAATATTATTATTATAAATAGGTACCTAAGTAGACCAACCCACTTGGGGGCGCGGGGGTTTGACCGTCTTGGGGGTCGGCGTGTTGTCGGCAAGGGGGTCGTTATTATCGCGTTTTCGACTTCGATTGTGTCTGTGAAGTTTTCTGGAATAATCTAAGAAAACTTACCAAGTCCCATTCTGCAGCACACTATCCGTGATATTTCTGAACACCTTCGTCTCATTATCGACCACGTCACGGGTATGACCCACTTGGGGGCCGGCGGGGGTTTGGTCGTCTTGACTTGGGGTCGGCGTGTCGTCGGCAAGGGGATTTCGTTGTCTTGTTTTCGTCCTCGATTGTGTCTGTGAAGTTTTCTGTCTCAATTCCTAAGAAGACTTACCAAGTGCCATTCTGGAGAACACTGTCAGTGATATTCCTGAACACCTTCGTCTCATTATCGACCCCCGGCTCGAGGGGTCCCACGGTGAACGTCACGGGTATGACCCACTTGGGGGCCGGCGGGGGTTTGGTCGTCTTGACCTGGGGTCGGCGAGTCGTTGGCGCGGGGGTTGTTGTTGTCGCGTTTTCGTCTTCGATTGTGTCTGTGAAGTTTTCTGGAATAATCCTAAGAAGACTTACCAAGTCCCATTCTGCAGCACACTATCCGTGATATTTCTGAACACCTTCGTCTCATTATCGACCCCCGGCTCGAGGGGTCCCACGGTGAACGTCACGGGTATGACCCACTTGGGGGCCGGCGGGGGTTTGGTCGTCTTGACCTGGGGTCGGCGAGTCGTTGGCGCGGGGGTTGTTGTTGTCGCGTTTTCGTCTTCGATTGTGTCTGTGAAGTTTTCTGAAAAAAACATTGTTCTTATTACTTTTTTAATAAACAGATGGCTAGCAAGCAATTGCCATGTCATGGACCCGACCCAATCCGCTTTCCCAGTTACCTCCTCATGCGTCCATACGCATAGCTAATAGGAAAGGACTACATCCAGCAGCGGACTGAAATAGGCTGTTGTGTGTGTGTGTGTGTGTCTGTGTATATGCGTGTTTATATCATGGATATCTGCAACAGTAGCGTGGTCAGATGCGTAGATTAAAGAACCAGAGACTTTCCGATTCGTGGGCAAAGCTCACCAACTAGGCTAAACAGACCCATGAATGGAAATGTGTATATACTCGGTTCTTAAAGAAGAATTAATCGATCCGTGTATACCGCGGACGCCACATATCACACATAAATCACATCATCATCCTATTTCAGTCTACTGCTGGGCATCGCCCTCTCCCATCGACCTGAACTATTCCAATAACTGTCAAAAAATTAAAAGCCGAACCTAAACTTAATCGTATTTGAGAGATAATGGTAGTCACCAGGTCGGCAATTGCAGTAGTGATGACGCGACTGTCCAACATCAATCCTTCAATAATATGTATCGTCAGTGAAACTTCAATCCTTTAGTCGACTCTTACGTCACCTACGGGACGACTCGGTCACAAATAGGGCTGCCAACTGTCCCGCTATATGCGGGACGTCCCGTTTCTGGGGCCCTAAAGTATGGGTCCCGCAAAGGGTTCACGCGGGACGCCGATTGTCCCGCTTTTCAGGGAATACTAAACTGGAAATACTAAAATAGAAATATGAATACGTAAATAAAAGCAATCCAAGATTGCATCATGTTAATTTGAATGTACCACGACGTCCGAAACTATAGCCCGCGAGCACCGTGCACTGACCGTGTATAACTACCAAAATACGAATGATTGCATCTAAATTGAACCGATCTGAAACTAAGCATTGATTTTTTAATGTTAATGTCGTTCTTCCCGTCCCGCATTTTATAGCGAGGTCCCGCAATTCATTCGCGAATATCCCGCATATCTGTGATCTCTGGTTGGCAACCCTAGTCACAAATGTATTATGTGCGCGGGCGTCGTGTCATTCCATATTGTAGTTGTGTGATGCGGGAAGTTTCTAAAGAAGAAAGAAGAGCGTTTTAGTAGTACCTGGCTCGTAGAACAGCTCTTCAAGATCAGCTCGCAGGTCCAGGGTCAGAAGCGAATTGATCATCGGCGGCTCAGGGTCCGGCGCATCTGCAGTCATCACGAATCTGCAACCAATTACCATTTTAAGAGATCTTATCCGTAGAGTGTCGAAGATTTTTTGAAATTACATCAACAGATCAGCGCGCTTAGCATATGATTGGTGCGACATTATGTCGCTGCGAGATAGATTTCCTGCCTTTTACTTACTCTATTAATAAAAGAGGGACGGATAGTCTATCTCGCGGCGTCATACTGTCGCACCTATCATGTGCTAAGCGTGCAGGATGCTTGGCCAAGTTGCCAATCGCTAACGCTTGGTAGCGTAGCGTAGTTTTCCCTCTCTGTTACTCTTTCCTATTAGTGCGACAAAGACAGCTGGCTTTCGTTTACGATTGATGATTAAGCGTTAGCGATTGCCAACTTGTCTGCTTAGACACCCAGGCAACCAGGCAACCGGAGTCCGGAGTCCTGAGTGTGACAAAATCTGGGGCTTTTGAAGAATTATGATTTGGATGATGATGAATTCACTACAAAAACAGCCACGAGGGGTCACGATTTTAATGGTCTCTTAAATAAGTTAAAAGCAAAGATAACAAACGAACTCGATGCCAAACGTGACGATCTAAAGAGCCGACCACATGCGGTATGCGGTCTTCAACTACAATTATGTTGGTGGAGCGCCGACTTGCAGCAAATGTGGTCGACCGTTTGCTGCAAAGATTGTCTATGTCAGCCACCTGAGAGCTCATGAGCGACGCTTTCAATCAGCCAGATAAATTGACAACATTTCATATTTTTTAGTGCTAGTTTTTATCGTCTGTTTTGAAAGAACTCAATATTAAAAGATACACGACACACGTATCATTTTATTTTTAAAAAAAATTGCTTTTTTAAAAGAGAAAGAGCGTAAGTTACAAACGTCAAGAATCAGCTAAATGGCGTCACAAGTGATGTTTCATACACGTAAGATAAGAAAACGAATAAAAACGGTAACAAGTGTCAAATGTCACTGCCAAACACAAGTGGTATTCCAACCAAAGGATTTTTTGGTTATATTGGCAGCTCTGAATCAGCTATGTGACGATTGTGACGTGACATTTCATTTAAACTATTTTTAAGATTTTTAACAAAAATATTGCGAAATAATAATTAAAAAATATGTTTTCGTGATCTACATGCGTATATCTCGAAATGGTTTTCGGTTTAGGGACATCGAAAATTTTGAAACGTTGTCGATTCAGTCACCGTGGTTGAAATCAGTCAGAATAAATAAATAATAATAAATAAATAAATAAATATATATCTTGGGACATCTTACACAAATCAACCTAGTCCCACGGTAAGCTCAATTAAGGCTTCTGATATGGGTACCAGGCGACGATACATATAATATATAGATACATATAGATACTTAAATACATAGACAACCATGACCAAGGAACAAATATTTGTGATAAATAAATACACAAATAATGCCCTCGCTGGGATTCGAACCCGGAACCTCCAGCTTCGTGGGCAGGTTCACTACCAACTAGGCTACAGAGGCTGACAATGAATGCTGACTGCGATGATGATGACATTGATGACTCACCGCTCCTGCCTCAACAGCACATCGGGTCCGGTGTTGACAGCGGCGAGCAGAGGGTACCCAGCGCGCTCGCACCAGCCGTCCCACGCGTGGGGTGGCGCTCCGCCCGCCCCCGGCCGCTGCAGAGCTCGCCAGAGGTCCCTACAACAGCATGAAGCCTCATTAAGATGGTATTAGAACTGGAATGAGCATTTCTCAAAAAGTTTGTAAGTACATTTAGATCACATCTTGGATATTTCTGGTAGAGCCAATGATGCTGAGCAAGATCCACCACATTTACTTAAATATATTAAAACGGAATCTTCCATACAAACTTTCTCGCATTAGTAGATCGTGGTAGCTAGCTATCCAGCCCTTATTTTAGGTTGGCAATATTAGTTACTTTTTATTGACATTTGGAGATTCTTTATACCTCCAAATCATTATTATTATTTTTTCTACTCCCATACTGTTATTTGTCATTTACATGGTCGTGAACACACCATTAAGCCCCTACATTACAGATGTCAAGATTACATGAAGACAAGACTTAATGAAATACATGGCTGCCTACATAATTTAAAAAAAAAAATCTGTTGAACAGTAAACCATAGAGGAGCTTTCTTTTTCATTTTGATGTCTCCCGCCCGACCTTGATGATTAATAAAATTGTGTTTGACTAAGAATATTTCTAAAATTTACAATTTTATTGAAAAATAAATGTGTGGTCGTAGAAAAAGTATTGTATGCAACATTGTTTAACTGAGTCAAAAAATTCTCGTGCGTCTTTAATAACAATTTTCGGCTTCTCCTCAAATTGTTACCCACGCCACTCACCTTTTTTGACCTCTCTTAAACAAGGGTTGCATAAAATACTATATTAACTGACATTGGGGACACTTTACATCTCCAAAATTATGTATTATTGACATTAGAGACTATACATCTCTTGTTTAATTTAATATGTGAGCTTATTTTACTGTGATGTTATGTTGAAATAGGTAGGTATGGCTGTTGTCTTTTATATAATAAGAATAATTGCTTTGTGATTGTCACTAAGTAAATTGTTAATTTTCTATTTTATTATTATTGTTGAAATCATGATGCTATCTCTAAATCTTAATTTTCCTTTATTCTGACAACTAGAGGACCTTTATATCTCTAGTAGTATTGATATAGATGCTTAACAATATTGTGAACTTGTACAATAATAATTATGATCCTTTATTTATTTCTCTTTTTATAAAAATGTCTATAAAAATCACTTTTTTTATGTAGATCATACATTCTATAATGCATGTTATTTTAATAAGATGTATTATTATACTGTTTTGAAAAAATAGGTCCACCTGAGTTTCTTACTGGTTCTTCTTGGAACGGTGTAGGGTTAGAACCAGTAGTAGATTTTTTCTCTCTTGATAATGTCAGACGATTCGAAAAAGCTGATTAATAAACTTACTTGAATAAAGAATAGTTTGACTTTGACTTTGACTAGGCAGGGTCACTACCAACTAGGCTACAGAGGCTGACTTTTGGGTTGGCAATATTAGTATAAGAAAAAACCTAAGGTATGATTCTCTCTAACAATGCACGATGCACGAATGAGACAATTGGCCAAAATGTAGCCAAGAATTACCTGGCATCGGCGCTCGCGCTGCGATGATCGCGCAGGAGCCTGGCGAGGGCCGCCCGCCCGGCCGCCTCGCCCGCGGCCTCAATCGCCATGCTCACTATAGCGGCTCCCTGGACAGTACATCTTGGATGAGGATTCATAATAGAGTGTCGAAGACAGACTGACTCCGCTGCTTGCCACGCCGCGAGCGTCGGAATGAGGGTTTTCGGTATTTTATCTACCACCAGGCCCTAATTTCACCACGTTGACAAGTGCTACAATTGTAAATTTTACTGTTTCTCCAATCGGGGGCGTCTATAGGCTACAGTTACCACTTACCACCGGAAGGGCCGTGCGTTTGTTTGCCACCAACATAAAATGTAGTGCAGGAACTATAATAAAGCAGCAATAAATAATTTTTTTTTGCGAAGCAAAATTACAATTGTCACAAAAAACACGACAATTGTAGCGAAATTCCGACATAAGCCGAACCTCATGTCAAGATTTCATGAAAATTATACTAAACCTTGCTACAATTGTCACGGGTTTCGGAAAATAAAAAGTAGCTTATAAACGATGTAATAACGGTATTAGTAATAATTTTATGTTGGTGGCAAACAAGCACACGGACTATCCGATAGCAAGCGGAAGCCGTAGCCTACGGCGGCCGGTGACGTCAGTAAAAGTGATATTTTACAATTGTCACACTTGTAATTATGGTGGTAGGAGTGAGGTCCAAACAGCTGTAAGATTCATAGGTACTAAACATAAAATATTGAAATTCTATTGTATTTCGAAATTCATTGATTTTGTAATTAATTACCGTTACGACTAGAACGGACGCCGAACTGAAGATTGAGCTCTAAAACAGTGGGAAATGACAATTTTTTTTAATATTTCAGAAAAAAAGATTCCTAAAGTGATGATTTTAAGAATAAATAAACCTAAACGTATAGAGAAAATTAAATACCCGTATTAATTTTGACAGTTCGTTGGACATTATGCCACAGTGCTGCCATCTCATAGCCCCATAGGGGCAAAAAAAGGACCCCATTAGTAATTACTTTACACACTCACCTTATGTAAAGAGAGCTCGTCAGCAGCAGACTCGATGTCAGCTCGCTCTAGTCGGGGAGACGCCACGGCACGAACTGATGTGCTGGAATCCAGCCTATAAAAACACATACTAATTAATGTATCAGGCTATTCAAATACAAATAATTTATTCGTGGCAAATATAACAAGCATGACAGGACCAGACAAAACAGACAGATTCAGCGCTTTATCGTACCACGAAATGGACTCGCCTCAGCATAATGTCGACCCGAAAGCCAACGCTGATCTTCCGGCGAGTCCATTTTTTGCCCAACTCGATTTATTTCCTAGCCTGTAGTAAAACTAATTCAAATTCAAGAATATTTTATTTCGACCAACAAGGATCATATTAAAATTAGCAACATAAAATACTGACGACAGCACTTAGTACTTAGTAAGGCTTGGCTGTCAGTACATGGATCATATGCCCTCAGGATACCATTGGAGCTAGCCCGCACCCAATAGGGCGTGCTACTAGCAAGCTTATTAGCATCCATAAGACACTGGATACATCAGTAGAGAGATCAGGATGCTTAGCCAAGTTGCCAATCGTTAGCGCTTGCTAGCGCATCGTAGTTTTCCCTCTCTGTCACTCCTTCACATTAGTTCGACAAAGAGAGAAAACTACGATGCGCTAGCAAGCGCTAACGATTGGCAACTTGGCTAAGCATCCTGGACCTTCTACCCGAGAACTGTTATTAGCTTCCATAAGCCACTGGCCACTACAGCAGAGAGACAAAGTCAAAGTCAAATAATTCTTTATTCAAATGGGAATAGCAACAAACTCTTTTGAATCGTCTAGGTACCTATTGAAACTACTTCCGGTTCAAACCCTACACAGCTGACCCAAGAAGAACCGGTAAGAACCGGTAGTCTTCAAAGAGCTCTAGGCCTCTGATGAATATGGAAACAAAGCTGTTGACCGCAATGGTGGTTTACATGGTTAAGCAGACTGTTCATCCTTGAACACTACGAACAACTAGGCTTTCCAATAGCTACTATACGGTCCACCAGGAAGACAATAGTCCTATTATTTAGTTATATTTATATATATATATATTATATGTATGTATTGTATTTATAAATATATTATATGTATGTAGGTATAATATCTTTATTATGTAACAATAGAGTAATAAGTATAGTAGATAAGAGTTAGATAAAAACAATAGTTTTTTTTTACATTATAATTATAAAATTGATAATAATATTCAGTTATTTTCACTGTAATCCTTACAATTTTGTACAGTTCGTCTGCCTAGCACTGCTCTTATTCTCTCAACTACTCAAAGGTTAGCTGGAAGAGATCCCTTAGGGATAAGCTCGCCTTTGTACAATTGTCTTGTGTTTTGTGTACTTTTCTATATTTATTTGTACAATAAAGTGTTTTACTACTACTACTACTACTACTACTACTACTAGTCCTCTAATCAATTGAGAAAGGAATTGAGTCAAACTCAAACCCATGTTCGGAGTTTTTCCGGTGGACAATCTAAAAGTTAAGGCCTATAAAGCTTGATTTTTTTATGAAAGCCCTATCTTCATTAAGACGTACTCCTTTTTCATTGCGTTGTATGATAAAAATCATTACTACCTGTCTATAGGCTGTTAACTATCGACCACAGGAAAGAAAAAGTGCGTGTTCAGCTGAACTGTAGAGCCCCTCTTTCTTGTGGCCAATAGTAAGCAACTGGTAGGAGTGTAGTCGTGATTTTTATCATAGAACTCAATAGGAAAGGTGTGCATTTAAATGACAATAAGGGTTTAATAAGAAAATTAACTCTCATAGCCCTTAACTTTTAAAATTTCCACCGGAAAGACTCATAACATGATTTTGAGTTTGACCCAATTAACTTCAAGCTACGCAGTTCAGGGGCCTACCATGACGTCTTAAATACGATTTAGTTTAGGTTCCGTTTTTGATAATTATTCCATGGAACTGACATGTCGATATTGAATTGCATTAGTAGATCATGATAGGATGCTGAAGCTCAGAGCCTCTATTGGAGATTCCCCGCTTTGCATCTCAGTTTACTGTTGATTTTGGTAGGAGGGTGAATATCTGAGCGTTTCAACCGCCTAATTTTAGTGGCCTTATTTTTGCCGAAGTTTCTATTCGTTACAATACAATGTGCTACTTTGTCATTTGAAAGAGGCACGATACCTTATACAAATGACGAAGTATTACATTGAAACATTTAGAAACTTCGGCAAAAATAATGCCACCAAAATTAGGCGGTGGAAACGCTCAGATATTCACCCAGGAAGAAGTCCACTTCCTCAAACCACGGCGGGGAATTGCCCTACAAATCAAAGGCTAGTGCTCCAACTATTACGGCCTACGCTAGCTGGCTGGACACCCGCCTTATGCGCACACTCGTGAGTCCCGCTCAGTATTCAAATCCATTATGGTGCGGGCGCGAGCACCAGTTAGAGTCGTTCATACAATTATTGTTAGATGAGCGTCCATTACGAGTATTTTGCGTCAGCTAACGGAGGGAGCCTCCAATCACTGGAGAAGAAATAAGTCAATGAAACTATTCTACTTCAGTATTCTCTTTGACTCGCTTTGAAATCATTAGGAATCCTCAGGTTACTGACCTCAAAGCAGGCAGCACATGGTCAAAAGCAGTATACTGTCCTGCTGACGCTCAGCATTGCCCTCAAAGGGCGGCGCTTTCTATCCCAACACTGATGTTAGGGCTTCCATCAGCCACTGGATACTCCGCCATGATGACAGGTAGTGGAGACACTAAGCCACCGAATAAGTATTAAGCTTACCTCAAAGCGAAGTCTCCCATGGATGGTCTAGCATACTGTCCTGCTGTTAGTACTCAGCGCTGGGGTACTAAGCCCTCCAAATCATTGAGGAGTAGGGATATCAGCAGACTACTGACCTCAACACTGGTAGCACATGTTCTAGCAGAAGGCAGTTCTGTTCCTTCTGTCTATGCACTGATGGGGCATTTACTAAACGCTTATTAGGCCGTCTCCAAACTACAGAGCAATATTATAGTGATATCAACAAGTCTACTAACCTTAGAGCCGGCAGTACATGGTCAAGTAGAAGGCTGTCCTGCTGACGTTCAGCATTGCCCTCAAAGGGCGGCGCCTTCTGTCCCAACACCGATGTTAGGGCTTCCATCAGCCACTGGGCGCTCCACCAGCGGGGAGACACTAGACCGCCAAACCACTGAGGAAGAGACAAGAAAGTCTGTAGCAAATATAATTTCTATGACATGAACTCATGAGAAAAACGGCGTAAATTAGAAGGTGGTTTATGCGTATCTAATGGTTTTAAATTGGGTTAGAAGAAGCAGACTGGTAATGGCATCACACAATGACGGCTCATGTGACTAGTGACATCACGGAGTCATCAATAGGTCTTTATAGCGGACGTGGACAATATGTTTGTTGAGTAGAAAGAACGTGTAAATGTTTCATTTGACAACGTCGCGTACAATATCACATTATGTTATAATTATAATGAATGCTTTACCTGTTGAGCCAACACTCCTGCTATTTTTTTATTATACTGGAGAATTTTATTATTATACTGGTGTATTTACGTTATGTACATAAATGTGAATTGACATGTAAAATGATTTTACCAATAAATATGATTATGATTATAGGCTGCTATCAGTAAGGGTGCTTTGAGCCAGGGTAATCAGCATCAGTATCTATCCCTCATAGCACTCTCCACCTTCCAACATGAACACATTCGGCTGGGAGATATACGAAGAGTTCAGCTCATAGGACCACTGAACGGTTTATATTAAGAAACCCCAGAGAATGAATAAGTATGTTAGCTTATACATAACTATAGTATTACCTTCCTGTCAGTAAGATGCTTGTGATAATGAGTGCTCATAGGAGTATTGAGCCAGGGTAATCCTATCTATCCCTCATAATAATGTTCAGCTTCCAACATAAACACATTCAGCTGCGAGCAGGCTGCGTTATACACGAATAATTCAGCTCATATAACCATTCAGTAGAATGGTTTATATTAAGAAAGCCCAGAGAAAGAATTAAGTATATTAGCTATGTATAGTATTCAGTCATGTCAGTAAGGATGCTATGATAATGGGTATCATACGAGTATTGAGCCGAGTGATCAGCATCTCTCATACTGTCCAGCTCCCAACATGAACACATTCAGCTGGGAGATATACGAAGAGTTCAGCTCATAGGAGTACTGAACGGTTTATATTGAGAAATCCCAGAGAAAGAATAAGTATGTTAGCTTATACAATATACCTACATAACTATAGTATAGCCTTCGTGTCAGTAAGGATGCTTGTGATAATGGGTGCTTTTTTTCGTATGGCTTTTTGTGTACTCTACTTCAGAGTTTATAATGGGTGCTCATAGGAGTATTGAGCCAACGTGATCAGTTTCTGATATTGCCCATACAAAAAATCTGGAATTGAAGGCCTATTGTCCACCTTCCAAAATGAACACGTTCAGCTGCCTGTATAGACACGAAGAGTTCAGCTCATAGTAGGAGTACTAAATGGTATATACAAGGTGTCCCATAAATAATGGATCACCCTGACACCCAAGGTAAGTCGACGCAAGAGGTACCTAACCAACATAACATGACCTTAGTAAAAGTTGGACGGTTTTCGAGATATTGCCAATTTTACGTTTTTTTCAAACTTGCCCTCTTTTTTACACGTTAAGTACTATAATATTGAAAAATCCCAACAAAATAAGTATGTTACCTGTTGAGCCAACAGACGCGCTATAGTCTTCGTATCTGTAAGCGTGCTTGGAGCCAGGGTGATCAGACCCCACCCCTCGGAGTACTGCCCACCCCCCTCTACCACGACTACATCCAACTTCGGGAGGGGGTAAGATGTGTTGAGCTCGTAGGAGTACTGTTGGATGGTCTTTTGTACCCAATCTAGTAGAGGACTGTGGAAAAAATGGCGTTTTTGTTAAATCAAATTTAAAAAATGTAATAAAATAAAAAAGTTTTAGGTAAGAGGTTTTCAAAGTGTGTGTTCGTCGGCCCAAGAGGAGCAAAGAAATCTATATTTTTTAAAAGGAGGTGTGTAGTCAAAATTCTTAAGAGCGTTGTCCTACCTATCCTACTAAAGATTGTTTTTACATTATCACATTATCTTTAGTAGTAACCATGGGTAGTGAGCTAGTGACATATAAACCAGAATGATGTGTATACAATAAGGGTAGCTCACTTTATAATTATTTGAATAAAAAGTATTCATACCTAAAGCCTGATATGTTCAAGCTGGTATGGAAACAATTATAAACATATAAATAAAACAATTAATCTTAGCGACGAAAGTTGACGAAACACTCTTGATAGACTGGTCTGGGACATATTTACTTAAAATAGACATTCCACAAATGTACAGCACATACCTACTATGAAAATTACTTCTATGCCAGAAAAAATCTTACCCAGCCTCATCCAAAATGACTTGCTGATCACTATACAAGCTGATCTCCGGGGGTGGCATCACGAAATCATCATCATCATCGGGGGCCTCCGTCGACGTAGCGACGTCAGTGGAGGGGGTGGGTTCCGGCGCGACGGTGGGGAGGGGTGGTTGCGCTCGACGTTGTAACCGGCAAACAGCTACTGACATCATGTGGGGGGGCATTGGGGGGGATTGGGCGAATTCGTCTTGAAGCTGCAATATCATAAGTAAGCAATTATGAGCTTATTACATTTTGCTCTATTAAACACTTCAAAAAAAGGAGAGGTTCTCAATTCAACTGGATTTTTTTTGTATGTATGTTACCTGATATCTCCGAGAATCGTGAACCGATTTTAAAATTTATTTTTGTGATCGAACATGTATTATCCCGAGATGGTTCCATTGGCACCAAGTTGTGGTCTGATGACGGGATCTTGGAGAAATCGAGGGATCTCTTAAAATGTTATAGCTACATGTATAGCGCTTTTGGTAATTTTCATTTATTTACAAGAATTTGCATTCAGAAAGTAGGATTTGAGGAAACCAATGATGGACACAAATCGTTGATCTTTGTGTTAAATGAAAGACGTGCGCTCACGTTGTATTCATTTAATGCACTGCTACCCTAACAATACAGGCGTGAATGCGAACTAACCTAACAATCTTGAATAAATTGATTGAAGTCAGTTTGTAAAATTTTTAATTTGGTGATTTTTTTTATTTGGAGCTCCAACAGCAGTGGCATAACCATTAGAGAATTAAATAAATACAAGGAGCCAATTACAGGTAATCACAGATAGTTACATTTTACACTTATCTAATAGTACATTATTGCAGAGGCCGGGAAAGCGAATTTCGTGGATGAGTATTTTTTGTCGGACGAAGCGAAGCTGAGGCCGACAATTACATACGAATCCACGAAATTCTATTTCCGTCCGAGGCACATATAGGACTTTTCTCCAAACATGCAAGGAAATAAAACAAAATTTATTACAATCGATTAAGTAATTCTTCTTGCAAATTGAATAACAATTGAAAAGAAAAAATCTCTTATGATTCCCGCCTAAACTTTTTTTTAATGCATGGTCGTTCATAAAAAATAGTAACGATATCTATGGTTTCATTAAACCGTACCTACACGACCTGACACACCGAGGCGTTTGTAACTCATGATAGAACGAGACGGCCATAGATTTGATCGCCGTCTCTCGCTCTATCCAGACCAGGCGTTTGGTCGTGGCTTTAGAATTTGGCTGTATGCATTTTTTTCAAAGTCCAAAAGTAGTTTTTAAGAAGTAAAAAACAATACATTAATGGATTTTAGTACAATTTCGCGGCCGCAAAAACTGTACAATAATGAAAATCTTTTTTTTTAATTTGAGCTGGTACATAAGAAGGTACTTCGCGTTTCGTTTTTGCTACATTAATGCGAACATTTCCGAGCATATTGGAGAAAAAGGTATTACGCAACCACACGTAACCAAAAATAACGTTTCCCATCTTTCCTAGGATTTATCTAACATAATAACATACTTGATACCTACTCTAGTAATACCAAAGTATTAACATGATAAAACAACGTAGAATCAAAAACTTTTGAAAAGAACAACACGCTCACTGAAAGCACAGTTATGTACGGTCGAGGAAATTGAATGTTTAGCAGTTTATGGGTCACCTTACATTGGATTTGCTTAGTACATACAACACTACCAAATAAACTTGAACCGCAAAGTGCTAAACATTCAATTTCCTCGATTGTACTTGTATTTGTCCATTCCCTACTTTTGCACATAATGAAATTTTAGCTTAACTTTTATATTATTTTTGTAACTATATTATCTGATATTTTGTAGCTTGATTCCATTTGTAAGCAAATCTGCAGTAAATAAATAATTATTCCCTACTCATGATTTTGGAGCACTGCACTATACATGATAATTTATCTGTGGCTTTAGTCAAAAAAGGTGTATCGCCAGTCATTATGGTAAACTGTGTTTACACTTATGTACTTGCATTTAACTTATACCCTTTTTCACTAGAGTTACAGTTATTAATTACTAGCGGTATGGGCATGAATTTTATGGAGCTTAGTAAGTATCAAGGAGTTTTTTTTTTCGGTTGACGAATAAGTAAAACCTCCTACTAATTACTGAGAAAAACTGCAATTTTTCTCTATTCACTAAGCAAAATTCTCCTTATGAGATTTCTGCCAGCCCCACGTTGGGCGCCACAAACATGGATAATGTTAAAGATTCATAGTGTTATTAGACAATGCTGAAATAAGTAATAGACATAACACTCAGAAAAAATGTGATAATAGTACATTGTGTATTAAGGGCGGTAAATAAGAAATCATAATTCTTGTACCGCCCGTGGCACACACAATGTTTTTCATCACACCTGTGAGGCAAAATAAGTAAATAAAACAATATGTTTTCACAAAACTACTATAAAATGGTCTAAATCATTTCTCAAAAACGGGGATGTCTTTTTATCATTTTTATAACAGAAGTCCCGGCGCAGCGCCGCCCGCCGGCGTGGCAGCGGGCGGCGCGCCAGTGCGACGTAATGTTGTATGAAAATTAAAAAAAAAGTCATTACGACCATGGGCATAATATAGCTCATTACGTTCATGCATGCCTGCTTGTAAAATCAGCATTTACGAGCAGGTGTGATGAAAATGGGAAAATCATTAACTTGAATTGGATACGTAGTCGAATGTTGCCTTGTTACTTCTAGCCCCACGTTGGGTGTCAAAAACATGGATGATGTTAAACGATCATTATGTATAAACTTCCCGATATATCATTTTCAGGCTATAAATATTGAACTGTAATCTATCGTATCTGTAAGCTGTCGAGTCTTCGCTTGTAGCGGAATGCTCGTTAAGTGATCTCTGCCAGCCCCACGTTGGGCGACGAAAAATATTAAAGGTTCATTACGAAACGTTTTGATGCGGGCACATTTTTTACAGGTGGCCACAATTTTTTTATAGGAGACTATTTGATTAGACATTAAAGATCTAAAAGAACGAGTCTAGTGAACACGTTGAATGTATCACTACATAGTATAAAATAAAGTCACTTTTTCTGTCCCTATGTCCCTTTGTACGCTTAAATCTTTAAAACTACGCAACGGATTTTGATGAGATTTTTTTTAATAGGTAGAGTAATTCAAGAGGAAAGTTTTTATGTAGGTATAGTACCCGTGAGAAGCCGGGGCGGGTGGCTAGTTTACTATAATTCTTTTAATTCCACCAGAGATCCCATGGCAGCCAATGAATTAAACAACAAAACAGGCGACTAAATAATTTTCTGTTAGCTAAAATAAATAGGTAGGTACTTAAGTACTTAGTACTCACCAATCGATGTCCTAGATAGAACCCAGCTTCTTCTGTTGCTACTATTGGCATATTCGTTAGAGATACGTGGAACCTGAAAGCATTTTTCATATTAAAAGCGAAAACGTACTATAAACATAACTACAAACATATCCACAATAGAAATAGCAAAAATAAAGTACTTATAATAGCAACATCACGAATTTAAATTATGGTACCTCAAATCGAGAAGAAATCCCAATAGAGTCTGACCAGCATAACTTTGCATGAATAATGCGGTAAATTAAAAAAAAACGTGATCTGGCGACAAATTTTCTACCAAATTAAATGATAGTTTGACAATAACAGGATAATTGATAGGCAATATTATTACCATGTAAAGAATATCAAAATAATGCTTGTGCAAAATTATGCTGGTCAGACTCTACGTAAGAGATTAATACAATTTTTGTCCAATTTTTTTTATATCAAATTACTAACTTTCAACTTTATATATGAAGGATGGTGTATATTTTTACAGGTATTTTTACGTGTAGTTGAAAAGTTTTGTTACTTGCAGCCATAGCTCAATGTACCTATCAATGATGATAATAGGGATGATGAGTGTAATTAAAATAAATTAGTTATACACGACATAATACACGAAGAAATTATTACTAAGATGTAGATTGCAGTAATTTTTGTACAGAACTTCTATTTAATAAATTGAAAAGAACTTAAAAGAGTAGGTCATTTGGCAGTACTCAAACGTGACGTCACTTTTGAGTATTTCATATAAAATTCCATAGTGGTGATCGTTTTGACAGTTCGAAAAAAGATGCTGATTTGACTTGCGAGTCATCATACCTATTGCTGACACACTATTGATGAAGAAAGTACACCCTAACCACAACATTGACACACTATGGACGTACCTGTCCCTCACGATGGTGAGCCGGAAGGTGGCCCGCAGGTGCGGCTCGTCGAGGCAGGGGAACGCCGAGCGCGCGTGCGTCAGCCAGAACCGGGACACTGCGCGACTGACGACAATAACCACAATGTTGACACTATTGGTGTACCTGTCCCTCACGATGGTGAGCCGGAAGGTGGCCCGCAGGTGTGGCTCGTCAAGGCAGGGGAACGCCGAGCGCGCGTGCGTCAGCCAGAACCGGGACACTGCGCGACTGACGACAATAACCACAATGTTGACACTATTGATGTACCTGTCCCTCACGATGGTGAGCCGGAAGGTGGCCCGCAGGTGCGGCTCGTCGAGGCAGGGGAACGCCGAGCGCGCGTGCGTCAGCCAGAACCGGGACACTGCGCGACTGACGACAATAACCACAATGTTGACACTATTGATGTACCTGTCCCTCACGATGGTGAGCCGGAAGGTGGCCCGCAGGTGCGGCTCGTCGAGGCAGGGGAACGCCGAGCGCGCGTGCGTCAGCCAGAACCGGGACACTGCGCGACTGACGACAATAACCACAATGTTGACACTATTGATGTACCTGTCCCTCACGATGGTGAGCCGGAAGGTGGCCCGCAGGTGCAGCTCGTCGAGGCAGGGGAACGCCGAGCGCGCGTGCGTCAGCCAGAACCGGGACACTGCGCGACTGACGACAATAACCACAATGTTGACACTATTGATGTACCTGTCCCTCACGATGGTGAGCCGGAAGGTGGCCCGCAGGTGCGGCTCGTCGAGGCAGGGGAACGCCGAGCGCGTGCGTCAGCCAGAACCGGGACACTGCGCGACTGACAACAATAACCACAATGTTGACACTATTGATGTACCTGTCCCTCACGATGGTGAGCCGGAAGGTGGCCCGCAGGTGCGGCTCGTCGAGGCAGGGGAACGCCGAGCGCGCGTGCGTCAGCCAGAACCGGGACACTGCGCGACTGACGACAATAACCACAATGTTGACACTATTGATGTACCTGTCCCTCACGATGGTGAGCCGGAAGGTGGCCCGCAGGTGCGGCTCGTCGAGGCAGGGGAACGCCGAGCGCGCGTGCGTCAGCCAGAACCGGGACACTTTATTTTATTTTTATTTTTATTTATTTTTTTTTTTTTTTTATACCACGTCGGTGGCAAACAAGCATACGGCCCGCCTGATGTAAAGCAGTCACCGTAGCCTATGGGCGCTTGCAACCCCAGGGGTGTCACATGCGCGTTGCCGACCCAATAAGAACTTGTACACTCCTCTTTTGAAGAACCCCATACTGTAGTCCAACGGGAAAACCTCGGCAGGGAGCTCATTCCACAGACGGACCGTCTGCGGGAGGAAGTTCCTCTGAAACCGCACGGTGCGCGACCATTTAGGTTGCAAGGTGTGAGGATGAGCGCCCAGTCGGTGGCGAGCGGTGCGATGATGAAAAGTGGACGTTGGCATCATGTCGAACAGTTCTTCAGAGCACAACCCATTGTACAGACGAGAGAACACACATAAGGAGGCGAAGTATCTCCTTAGACTTAAGGGTTCAATACCGCCTGTGAGTCTGGGATCGTCGACTATTCGGACAGCTCGTCTCTGAACCGAGTCAAAGGGTGCAAGCTGGTATACAGGTGCTCCTGCCCAGAGGTGACAGCAATACTCCATATGGGGTCTGACTTGCGACTTATATAACAGAAGTCTTTGCCCCGGAGTAAAGTATCCCCTCGCTTTATTGAGCACCCCGAGCTTTTTGGATGCCAGCGTAGCTTTTCCCTCTAGGTGACATCGGAATTGGACGTCGTTGGAAATGTCGACTCCGAGGATCCCAATACTCCCTGACATGGTAAGAGCTGTGTCTTGGAACTTTGGAGCCACAGTAAATGGGGTTTTTTTAGCGGTAAACGCGCAAACTTGTGTCTTTGTGGGGTTGAACCTGACTAGGTTATCCCGACCCCATAACGAGACTCTAGATAAAGTGTTCTCGATGTCAGACACAAGTTTTCCGCGACTTTCCAGTACCACAGAGCGAGGGATATTAGCACGGCCTGTGTAAAAAGTATCCCCAGTACTGTCATCCGCATAGCAATGGAGGTCGCCGATAGACAACATGTCATTGATATGCAGAAGGAACAGCGTTGGGGATAGCACAGAGCCTTGCGGGACGCCAGCGTTTATGTCCATGCTATTAGAGCAGCTACCGTCTACTACGGCACGAATGCGTCTGCCGGACAAAAAGCTAGCAATCCATCTGCATAATCCCTCGGGCAGTCCATAAGATGGCAACTTCGACAAAAGGCCCCTATGCCAGACCCGATCGAACGCCTTCGCTATATCTAGGCTGACTGCCAAAGCCTCGCCTTGACTCTCAATGGCTGATGCCCAGCGGTGAGTGAGGTACACTAGAAGATCACCGGTAGAGCGATCGTGGCGAAAGCCATACTGGCGGTCGCTTATAAGATCGTGTTCTTCTAGGTAACCAAGCAGCTTAGCGTTAACTATACGCTCCATGACCTTAGAGAGAAGGGAGGTGATAGCGATAGGCCTATAATTCGATGGATCCGATCTGTCACCCTTTTTTGGAACAGGGTGCACAAGGGCCGTCTTCCACGAAGATGGAACTTCCCGTTTGATACTGGAAAGAGCGAAGAGACGCGTTAACACAGGACACAACTCAGGAGCACAACGTTTAAGCACCACTGCAGTCTGGCCCGCTCGACTTGTGAACGTTTAACGACAGCAACTCCCGCCGAACATCTTTCTGGGAGATGCGAATTTCTGGCATGGAGTGTGCGCACCGCGGGATGGTAGGCGGTATAATGCTGCCGTCATCGCTCACAGTCGAGTTCGAGGCAAAAAGAGCACCTAGAAGATCGGCTTTCTCTTTTGCACTATGGACCAGATTACCGTCAGCATTTCGCAGTGGTGGCAGGGACGACCGACAAAAGTTTCCCTCGGCAGCTTTGGCAAGTGACCAGAAGGTCCTACTCCCGGAAGGGTGGCCTGCAAGCTTCTCGCCAAATCTGCCGACAAAATCAAATTTTGCTCTGGCAACAGCTCTTTTGCAGGACCTCGAGGCAGCATTCAGTCTGCGTTTCGCATCAGAGACGTTCGGATCCTTATCAGTTACGGCCTTGGTCCAAGCCCTATAAGCAGCCTGCTTTTGAACCGCAGCTTCTTTACAGGGCCGGTTAAACCAAGGTCGCTTCTTTGCTCCTGTAGCGATTAGTGAGTTGGGAATGAAACAGTCCATTCCCAGCTGTATCGTCTCGGCGACATTAGTCGCACAGGAGTCAGGATCATCCGATGCGAAACAGAGCTGCCTCCAAGGGTACGAAGCGTAGAATTCACGCAATCCGTCCCAATCTGCTGACCCGTACTGCCAAACCGGACGAGTAGTAGTAGGTCGCGGTGGTTCTCGCTGCGCGCAAGGCGAATTTGTCCGGATAAGGCAGTGATCGGACGAGCCGAGAGGTGCATTTACTGCGATGGTGTATCCGTCCGGATGCGTGGTCAACAGAAGGTCAAGCAAGGAGCTCGTATGGTCCTCGATATCTGGTATTCTCGTGGGAGAACGTACCAGTTGTGAGAGCCCATAGGCCAGAGAAAATTCGTGAGCAGACCTTCCCGCAAAGTCGGTGGACCGGGAGCCACTATTGATGTACCTGTCCCTCACGATGGTGAGCCGGAAGGTGGCCCGCAGGTGCGGCTCGTCGAGACAGGGGAACGCCGAGCGCGCGTGCGTCAGCCAGAACCGGGACACTGCGCGACTGACGACAATAACCACAACGTTGACACTATTGATGTACCTGTCCCTCACGATGGTGAGCCGGAAGGTGGCCCGCAGGTGCGGCTCGTCGAGGCAGGGGAACGCCGAGCGCGCGTGCGTCAGCCAGAACCGGGACACTGCGCAGCGACTGACGACAATAACCACAAATAGGTAAATAAACCAAATTAAAATAAAAAAAAGACTTCAACCGATTTCTCCAAGATCCCATCATTCCCATCATCAGAACCCGACGTGGTGCCAACGCGACCATCTCGATTTATTCTGAAATCGGATGAAGAAAGAATTATCGAAATCAGATGATGTGGTATCGAGGTATTAGTCCATTTGCCGTGCATAAATATGCTTAATGCAAATTTAAGACTTATAAATATGGTTTTATCGTAGATGCCACTGTCAGAACTAGACAAAATTAAAATGGGATATAGCATCTGAAGGATCCACGGAAAAAAAATTTCCAAGACTTAAAAAAATCAGCGCAAATTCACACCTTATTCTGTTAAAAGTAAGGTTTTTCCTTCTGTAATTTGAATTGACTAGATATGTTCTTTCCGTGGACCCTTCATCGAATAACTCACTGCCTGTTGTTTCCAGCCAGGAAGAACCCTCTTTGCTTGTCGTTCCTCTCTAACTTTGTGATGAAGCGAAGGCTGAGCGTGTAGTTGAACTTGCGACGGAGTTTTTCCTGGAATGAAATAAATTTATTAGCACAAAATATAACTTATAATCACCAAATAAAAATTTAAAAAAAACCGACTTCAACCGATTACTCCAAGATCCCCGATTTGTTTCCATCATTGGTTTCCTCAAATCCTACTTTCTGAATGCAAATACTTGTAAATGAATGAAAATTACCAAAAGCGCCATACATGTACCTATAACGTTTGAAGAGATTCCATCATCAGACCTCATTTTGGTGTCAACGGGACCATCTCGGGGTTATACACGTTCGATCACAAAAAAACAGTTACGTAGTGCGCCGCAGGGCACACTCCGCAATGCTGATTTTCAGTGAGGTACGAATCGAAAAAAATATTATGAATATCTACGCATTTTGTTAATAACAAAGGGTCACAAGTTCCCAAAATCCCGAAAAAACTTGCTTCTTGATAGAACTATCTAACACCTTTCAGGCTCTTGCCTAGCTTAAAGTCAACTTATACGGAATTTATTATTATTATTATATATTATAATCCAACACGGTAGCCATCTGGGGGCTAGGTCCCCAAAGAGTTTCTAGTCTTGATATAACTGCCTAACATCCTTAAAAACCTTGCCTACCTTAAATTAGACTTATTCTGAATAGATAGCAAGTGGATCAAAACATACTTCGACAAATTTAGAACGAATGTTTGCACGGAGTGTTTCAGGATCTGTGTGATGATCAGAGATCGGACAAATGTGCGTCATTGTTAGCAAAAACATGGACATGACTCCAAATTTGATTGAATAATTAATAATTTATTCATTTTCAGAAAATTACCTATTTGACACTGGTGACATGAAAACCTTTATAAACCTTAACCTTGAACACTCGAAATCAAATTTAAAGAAATTATTCGTGTAATTATTAATTTAATCAACTTTGGAGTCATGTCCATATTATTGCGAACAATGACGCACATTTGTCCGATCTCTGGTGATGATGGACGATAGACTATCTAGTAGGGTGGATCGATTTTTTTATTTTCGGAAATTCATAAAATAATCTTTATGGATCGATACTTCGTGGCTAGAGAAACAAAAAATATTATGGTCATTTTTGGATATACTTTTAATTTGTACTTCGTTTATAGGCCCAAAAATCGACTCTATTTTTAAGGTTTTTTTAAGAAAAGTCAGTAGTTCGTGAATATTTTCGGTTTTATTTTTATGTAGAAACAAAATAACATTATTTGTCATAAATTTAGAATTTGCACAATTTAATTATATGAAAATTATAACCAGTATCGGCAAACACTGGTTTTCAACTTTGAGGCTCTTGGGGCAGTATTTGATTATATTAAAGAATAATATATATTAAAGAATGTTACTTTTTACGACTATCATTCTATTGGCCCGAGGTTCCAAAAATCCGAAAAAAAAATTTTTTTTCATACTTCAATGTATGGACCAAAATTTTTTCAGGATTTTCTGATACAGGCCACGTATAGGAATAACCTGTCAAAAAAGTAACTTTTTCAACAATATATCTTTTTCCGATAATCATTCGGGAAGTACTGCCCCAAGAGCCTCAAAGTTAAAAATTATTTTTTGGAGATACTGCGAACAATTTTCATATAATGAAATCACACAAACCTTAAATTTATGAAAAACAATCTTATTTTGTTTATCCATAAAATTAAAACAGAAAATATCCTTGCTCATCCGAGTTTTCTTAAAAAAATCTTAAAAATAAGGCTGATCTTCGGGCTTCTACAGGGTTACTTTTTCACCAGTACAAAAAATCAACATACGTAATAGTAGTCCAATTTACAGTATACTAGCAATTTTTGTTACTACCCCTTTAGAACAAAAAAACTAAAATACCGATGTTTGAACTTATCCGCAAACCTAATAAGAAAATTGGACGCATTACGCATTATCAATGTACATAACTAGCAAAACACACGAACTGGCAACTGTTTGTTTACAACGTCATCGCACGTGGCATGGCGGCTTAGAAAAGCGGCGGTGATCAACTTATGATTATGACTTGGCAAAAAAATCTTACTTGATCCCAAATCTTCCTTCATACTTGCACTAAAGACAGAAACTTTCTTCATTGAGGCGTAATTTAAACACTTGAAATCACCTTTATGCACAATGATTGGAATAAAAAAAACATACCTAATTAATGGAGTCCATTTCTCATACTAATTAATTAATTCACATACTTAAGCAAGTGTTCAAAATGTTGGCCGTGGTTATCTAAACAAACTCTTGCCCGTTTGTGAATGTTTCCTTCGATATTTCCCAACACAAGTCTGTAGTTCTCACTTTTAAGTTCATCAAATGCACTTATTATTAGATTTTTTAAGTCTTTTAAATTTTGGGCCTACCCTCACCCCACAAAAACAGTCACACGGGGTCAAATCTGTTGACCTGGCTGACCATGGCTATAACACTGGCATTTTCCAGGCGGGGCACACTTTCTTCAGCGTATAGCCGCTGGGCTGCCACTGTATTTTCCCCAATGAGAAAATAACTACGAACCATTTCGTACGAGCAATTTCCGACTGAAGGTAGTACGATGCGGCGCGCGCGCACATACCTACGTCAACCGTGAGACTGACCGTCCGTGACCTAGTCACCGAGATTGAGGTAACTGCTATGTTGCCAACTCGTGCGCAGGTCGCTCACCCCTTTCCGCCGCCCTCTGCGTCCCGCACCCCGTTGACGTCTTATCATTAGTAAGCCCATTATTTTGCATTTGCATGAAGGATAAATTAATAATAGATGAAAAAAAAATGACAATTTTATTTGATAAATGTAATCTATTATCGATACCAAATATGTGGGAAAATTTATTGTACCGGTGAAAAAGTAACCCTGTATATGGGGTCCATAAGGATAAAATATCCAAAAATGGTCATAATATTTTTTGTTTTTCTAGTCGCATAGTATCGATTCGTAAAGATTATTTTATGATTATCCGAAAATAAAAAAAACGATCCACCCTACTAATTATCTAGTACTTGCATTTGATATGTCTATTATATAGGTATATTTTTCCGGGGTCCATATTGGCACTTGTACAATTTTTTCTTCGAATATTTTTACTAATACCGTTTTTTACTCATAATCATCATTACTCCGAAAATTTTATCTCATACTTTTTTTCTTACTAAAAATTATACTTCTACCTACTTACAGTGTTCATAACGATTTTTATTTCGAAATTTTATCCTCCTAAAGTCGTCAAGTAGATAAATCTATACCCACAAAGTTATTTGAAATATCTAGGCTGTAAACTGCGTAACAAATACATATATGTGAATAATTAAATCACTCACCTTAAACTCAATATAAGTCTGCTCAGCAGGTGGGTAATCCAGCACTTTAGCCACCTTGGGTCCCAAAGAGCCCCCAGTCTTGAACAGGGCTCGCTCGGTGACATTCATATCCCTAACGTTTAGTACCACGAATGTTGTGTCGCGATCCACTTTAAAGTCGATTGATACTTCGCCTGTAAAGAAAAATGGTATTGTCAGGAAGAAATAATATTAATTCGGCTGTTTGGATTACCATTTTCATTACATGATGTATTTGGGTCAAAATTATTTACGTTGTCTTGTTTCATACCACTCTGTCACGCTTCTAGTTGCTGTCTCGACTCAGTATATAAAAAAACCGGTGCACTTGTATTTCTTTATCACGCTAGATTTTAATCCATATTACATCAAAAATTGGAAACAAAACATTATCTCATACAAAAATCACAACTGTGTCACGTTGTTTAGGGACACAAAATAAGACAGCGAAAAGAATTTTGACCCATTTATGAGATACCTAAAATAAGTATATAGAGAGAGGTGTTATTTCTACCTCATATTAATGAAAACAACTGCGATCTACTAATGCGATTCAGTTATAGGACCAAAACAGGGTGAATGATATGAAGTGTTAACAAATACATTTTATTAAGTCTGGTGTCAAAGTAATAGCGGCTTATTATCGGGAATATGTTTTGGATACCGCATTGAAGTCTTAGGCACGCAAACATTTGGGTTGTAGACCGCAAACATAAGAACAAGACTGAGCTTTTCGGCATTTAAAACTCGTAAAAACCAAAAATCGCGTAAAACCGAATTTCACGTGCCATTTCTCCAGTGCAGTGAGTTTCGGACTTTTTATCAGGTCTATTTTGAAGAGAATGCAATGGTGAGATCAATTAAACATGCTAGTATAAATGCAATGAAGAAAGTGATCGTATTTCACTGGCACATACCACTACCACTGGATCACAAACGTGCTCCGAGCAAATATTTTTTTACCATTTGAAGACCATAGTCAAGGCAAAAGGTAGTCATATTCACTAAAAGTGAATTTATTCACAAAATGTAATATTTTTTTCTTGATTTTTCTTACTTATAGTAGTAAATTGTTGGAACAAAAAAATCGCAGTCCTTTGAAATTGGTAACACTTCATATCGTTCACCCTGTACTATCGTCACCATGCGATCACATGTATAGATACCAAATGACGATTACCTCTCAATTCGCCGGTGGTAAGATTGGGATGCAGCCAAAGGCTATAATGCTTCGGGATGAGGAATGTCGGCAGGCGAGCGCCGCGCCAGGGAAAGATGGCACCGTTGGTGGCTATACGGTCTCTGTAACATTTAATAAGTTTTTATGATTAGTTGCCGGCCTGGCTTCAAGATTTGTATTAAATTCCATTAACGACCTCTTGTCCTAGTCGCATCTGGGTGCTTAGACAAGTTGCAGCAGGCAGCTAACTGTCTTTGTCGCAGTAATATGAAAGAGTGACAGAGAGGGAAAACTACGATACGCTACTAAGCGTTAGCGATTGGCGACTTGGCTAGGGCTATTATAAGGAACATAACAACAATATTTCATTGCATGTTTGAGAAATAGTATTTTACACAATCGTGTTATATTAGAGAGTTTTTCAGTCGAATACCATGTTTATGCATAATTTAAGTAGCGTAATTTTGCATAAAACCAGTGTGACTCAGGTGACCGTAACCATGGCAATAACACACGAAAAAACTTGATTCACATTTACAATTACAAGATTCCACCCGAAGATTTAAGATTTCAGCAGATATTAAAATTTAATATCTGCTTATTTAATAAGCGCCAATAGATGGCCATTCCAAATTTTTATAATGCTTGCATATTCGAATAAATTTTAATACTACAATGTATTCTTTCTCTTACTTGTTGGCAGCAGCAGCATTGGCATCCGACCCGGCGGTGGGTGAGCCGGGAATCAGCGGGTTCTCTCCCAGACAAGGGCAATCTGTAAACAAGCAAACGTTAAATTTATTCCAGAATTCCAGTAGGTACATACACGTATCCCAAGCACAGGTACGAATCAAGGTATGAGATGCCTGCACATAGGCCTCTCCTATAACCTGAACTTGTCCATTGAATAGTTTAGGGCCATTTCTCAGAGCGTAAACGGACATCTCATTCATCTCACGTTTTTTTGGAAGTGGTTGAATGATTTGAGGTTGGTTTTGGTTGTCTTCGGGTGCTGTATCTGACGACCGAAAATGGTACCAAAAGATGCAGCCACTTCCAAAAAAACGTGACCAAATGAATGAGATGTCCGTTTACGCTCTGAGACTAAAGGTACTCGCCTGGTTGTGCGCTCGCGTAAACAACTATAAGCGCGCTCGCGAACATAGCTCCTAGCACAACTGCGGCGAGGCAGACCACCAAACTGCTGCCTCGACTTGTCCATTTAATAATCTAGATACTCGCCTGGTTGTGGGCTCGCGTAAACAACTATGAGCGCGCTCGCGAACATAGCTCCTAGCACAACTGCGGCGAGGCAGACCACCAAACTGCTGCCTCGACTTGTCCATTTAATAATCTAGATACTCGCCTGGTTGTGGGCTCGCGTAAACAACTATGAGCGCGCTCGCGAACATAGCTCCTAGCACAGCTGCGGCGAGGCAGACCACCATTCTGCTGCCTCGGCTTGTCCAATGAATAATCTAGATACTCGCCTGGTTGTGGGCTCGCGTAAACAACTATGAGCGCGCTCGCCAACATAGCTCCTAGCACGATTGCGGCGAGGCAGACCACCATTCTACTGCCTCGACTTGTCCATTTAAAAATCTAGATACTCGCCTGGTTGTGGGCTCGCGTAAACAACTATGAGCGCGCTCGCGAACATAGCTCCTAGCACAACTGCGGCGAGGCAGACCACCATTCTGCTGCCTCGACTTGTCCATTTAATAATCTAGATACTCGCTTGTTTGTGGGCTCGCGTAAACAACTATGAGCGCGCTCGCGAACATAGCTCCTAGCACAACTGCAGCGAGGCAGACCACCATTCTGCTGTCTCGACTTGTCCATTTAATAATCTAGATACTCGCCTGGTTGTGGGCTCGCGTAAACAACTATGAGCGCGCTCGCGAACATAGCTCCTAGCACAGCTACGGCGAGGCAGACCACCATTCTGCTGCCTCGGCTTGTCCAATGAATAATCTAGATACGAGTATCTAGATTATTCGATTAGGCGAGCCTGGTTGTGGGCTCGCGTAAACAACTATGAGCGCGCTCGCGAACATAGCTCCTAGCACGACTGCGGCGAGGCAGACCACCAAACTGCTGCCTCGACTTGTCCATTTAATAATCTAGATACTCGCCTGGTTGTGGGCTCGCGTAAACAACTATGAGCGCGCTCGCGAACATAGCTCCTAGCACAACTGCAGCAAGGCAGACCACCATTCTGCTGCCTCGACTTGTCCATTTAATAATCTAGATACTCGCCTGGTTGTGGGCTCGCGAAAACAACTATGAGCGCGCTCGGGAACTTAGCGCCTAGCACAACTGCAGCGAGGCAGACCACCATTCTGCTGCCTCGACTTGGCTATTTAATAATCTAGATACTCGCCTGGTTGTGGGCTCGCGTAAACAACTATGAGCGCGCTCGTGAACATAGCTCCTAGCACAACTGCGGCGAGGCAGACCACCATTCTACTGCCTCTACTTGTCCATTTAATAATCTAGATACTCGTCTGGTTGTGGGCTCGCGTAAACAACTATGAGCGCGCTCGCGAACATAGCTCCTAGCACGACTGCGGCGAGGCAGTCCACCATTCTGCTGCCTCGACTTGTCCATTTAATAATCTAGATACTCGCCTGGTTGCGGGCTCGCGTAAACAACTATGAGCGCGCTCGCGAACATAGCTCCTAGCACGACTGCGGAGAGGCAGACCACCAAACTGTTGCCTCGACTTGTCCATTTAATAATCTAGATACTCGCCTGGTTGTGGGCTCGCGTAAACAACTATGAGCGCGCTCGCGAACATAGCGCCTAGCACAACTGCAGCGAGGCAGAGCGCGCGTCGCTGCGAGCACACCGCCACTGGTGCCTCGCGGAGTTCGCGTGCCTCGCGAGCCTTATCCGTGTCTGAAATTATACCAATATTATAACAGTAAATGAACAGTATAACGGTTACTCTTCATTGCCTAATTCTAATTAACGCGTCGCTCTTATTCGAGTGCATTCTAAGTGATTGTAAGTTGTTTTAATGCCTATTGATTTACAAAGTACAGTAACAATAACATTTGCTGGTGGTAGGACCTCGCACAGGGTCCGCCCGGATAGCTACCACCGTGTTACCCGTTAACCTGTCGCTAAATAGTTAGTACCTACTGTGTTCTGGTTTGGGGTTAAGATAGCCGGTGCAATTACTGGCAACAGAGGCAATCCATGTAAGTCCTCAATGGCAAGCAACGCATAGGCGATTTTTTAGTCATTATGACCATGGGCCTCAGTTCCTGCTTTCCATCAGGTGGGCTGAGAGCTCAATTGGGTATGTCAAGTTTTTTGAAGTGGTGTAAATTATATTTTATTTGGATGATAGGCTTCCTAAGGATCACGAAAAACCAGTTATTTTATTTTTATAACTATTAATTTATTATTAATATTATTTATAATATTAGGGAACCCCTATTAGGACCCTATATGTTTGTGAAGAGCATTTCAATGTGAGTGTAGTGACTATTCTATGTATCAAAATTATACTCAATAACACGTTTTTATTGTTATTATTAGTATGCGTTTTAAATATTTTGAAAGACGTAGTTACTTTTGACAGTGACATATTTGACAACCATCATGTGTTTTTTATTTTATTTTCAGTAGTGCAAAAGTCGTTTAGCTTGTGAGCCATAAATTATATTAATAATAAATTAATAGTTATAAAAATAAAATAACTGGTTTTTCGTGATCCTTAGGAAGCCTATCATCCAAATAAAATATAATTTACACCACTTCAAAAAACTTGACATACCCAATTGTCTACCCTTATCACATAAAAAAATCTAAGTTGTAATTTTAAAAGGTAAATCTAAGTTGTAATTTTAAAAGTTGGAAATAAAACTATTTAAACGGATTATATCGCGCATAATAATTAAATTTAACTACAACGTTTCGAACACTTTACAGGGTTTGTGATCCATGAGTCGTCCGTAGATGACGAAATAATAGATGTAAAGTGTTCAAAACGTCGGGATTTGGTTATATGTATATACGCGATATGATCAGTTTAAATAGTTTTATTTCACGAGTAATCATCGCGGTACCGAAGAAAATGTTATAATTCTAATTAAACATCACTTTTTTCAGTGCCAAACTAATAGTGCGTTAATTACAATTCCGTAGAGCTTAAATCACGAAAATTACCGATAAATAAATAATATTATTTTCCCTTTATGAATTGTTAATCATTTTCAAAAAACCTAGTTCGCGAATCGAAAGAGTTGTGGGTTGCGGAGAGTAAAATAAGCGACCATGTCGACGAAAAAAATGACATATCCAGTTGTAACAGTGCTTCCTAGAACAGTTCCAAACTTACCAGCCAAGAAAGCGACATCGTCCAGGTCTTGATCCACCATATTTCGCCAGGCAGCTGCTGGAAGCAATATTTTATCACATTAGTCAATCTTAAAATACTAAAGGTTTACCTACAATAGCTTGTACACTTATGGTATTTGAACTTTCATGAATGATGATGTTCGCGCGGCTGCTCGCAGTCATGACGTCATCAGGCGGGCGCGGGGTGAGGCACCCCGCCACCAGCCTCCGACGCCTTGCCCCACTCGATCTATTCGCCTAAGGTCGCCGGACCGAACACACGCGGCCGCGATCCATACATAATACCTACATTTGTAATACCTAGCTATTAAAACCTAAGAAGTCTAAAATCGTTCTTGATCATTTAACAACCCTTATGTGCGCTCGCACATAATTTGGCGCCCCCGGGTGGGCACGGACACTAAAAACGCCACGCCGAAGTTCAATTTTACGCCGTTACGCCACGACACGCCAACGTGTTCCCGCCGCTCCACTCGTCTACTCCAATTCAAGAATCCGCATACCTAAGCTGCCCTGGAGCTGGTCAACCGCACCAGCCACTGCAGAGGTCGAGGGTACGAAGAGGGACTGGAGGAGTCATCAACCGAGTTGAGAAGAAATCTACTCGCCGGACACGTGGGTGCAGCGGCCAGCTGGCCGGAGAGGACTCTGCGCCGGGCGCTCGGATCGTCATTACAAGGAGAGTGCCGTGAGCCACCCATCATTTCCTTTTCTATTCCCCCTCATTTTGAGCATTTAAAGGCGATAGCCCTTCAATGTACCACGTGTGTTATTTTTAGTAGGTATTCCCTACTTTCGTCATAGAAGACCATCTCATCATTTCTTCATTGCATCTTAATTTAAAAGTATAATAATTCGTAATTTAATTATTATACTCATCTTATTCGTGTACAAAACGCTACTTTGCTTCGTACGCTGTTTGCACCTGTCCATGTGCTTAATGGCAGCCCTTCTTTAAAGTAGCTACATCGTGATTAATCTAGGTTTTCTTACAGCATCCTTCAATTTAAATAGTGATTTCTCGCATCTTATACAGCCATCTGCTTAACCATATTTCTATTTTTGCGCAAATTCTTCCTAAATAGCGATATTTAAGGTGCCTACTTCTGCCTGCCAATTCTACACCGTAGTCAAGAACATTAATGCACATTGTTCATTTTATTTAGCGCTTAAATTAAGCCTTAAGCATTATCTTTCCTATTTGTACAAATCCCCGCTTCGCATCTAGCATCCCGCTTACGTTCGCATGGTCAATTTCCTTTTTATACGCATTTCAGTGGCTCATCCCGCTGGGATCGAACCTGCGTCCGGGCTAAGCGGCCGCGCCATACCTATCAGCGCAGACGCAACCGGCGCAGTGCTCCGCTGCCTGCCGCTGCCGGCTGCATTCCGGGCGATAACAATAAGGAGCGTAAGCCGTTTTGCAATTTTAGTATACCTAACGTAAATTAACGTCTTAAATAGTTCAATTTGTTCAATTTCATTATTTGGGTACCTACTTTCATTGTACTAAAAATTGAGTTTTTTCATTGATCACAGTTATAATATTCAATTACTTAACGTTTTACTCGCATTTAAAGAATGGTAGATAAACCCGTTTCGCCGTTAAACCTCGCAATGCCACAGTTTATAACTGAGTCCTTAGACGAACTCAAGGTCAAACGGAGTTCTGTCAAAGGACAGATAACTAAGTTTAAAAGGTATTTAAATAATTTTGACGGGGAAGCCACGTTGTCTTCGATCCAGATCAATGAATTGACTTTAAAATTGAACAAATTTTTGGAACTCAGCAATAGATTTGAGATGTTGCAAACTCGTATAGAGGTCCTGAATGGAGGTGAGCTTGCGGATGAGCTCGCCGAACGGGACAGCATCGAGGAGAGTCTGCACCTTGCCATAGCGACGGCTCAGTCTATGCTCGAGGTTTGTAAGCCTAGGGAGAACTTTCATGACGCCGAGCAGGCTTCTTCACGTTCGCACTCCACCAGCCACCGGTGCCATGATCATGACTTAGGTTTCAAGCTACCTTTAATTCAAATTCACAAGTTTGACGGAACCTTCTTTAAATGGCTAGAATTCCGCGACACCTTCGAGGCGCTTATTCATAAAAATGAGCGAATTAAACCAATACATAAATTTCACTACCTTTCTTCATATCTTGAAGGTGAAGCAGCGCGAATTATTTCAAACTTAGAGGTGTCAGCTGATAACTATTCGGAAGCGTGGGACCTTTTGTGCGATAGGTACAACAATAATCGTCAGCTTATATCTAACCATCTTAATTCTTTATTTAGCATGGAACCTTTGCAACGAGAATCGGACAAGGCGCTTAGGTATCTTAGCGACCATGTCACAAAAAACTTGCGGGCATTGAAAACGCTCGGCCAACCCACCGACCAGTGGGATACGATTAAAATTCATATGGTCACAACAAAATTAGATCAAAATAGTCGCGCTAAATGGGAAGAGTATCGTAGTAATTTGGCAGAACTACCCACATTTGATGATTTAAAAAAATTCTTAAAATCCCGCGCTGATATCTTGGAAACTTTATTTAGATCCAAAAGGGAAAAACACATCAAATCTCCAGTTAAACCAGAGACGTCTCAAACAAAATCATTTGCCATTTCAGCTACTCCAGCCAATGAAAGACCCCCGCGGCCGTGCGTCGTGTGCCAGGGTAAACATCGCATCTTCGATTGCAAGGTCTTCAGTAGCCTGTCTATCGACGAGAAGTGGACCCAGGCTACACGGCTAAAGCTCTGCTTCAACTGCTTGCGCCCGGACCACGACACTGCACGCTGTCGGCTGGGAGGATGTCGCGTATGTAAGAGGCGACACAACACAGCACTACACAAACACAACACTGACACACCCAAAACGCCAGCTGCTGATGGCCCTTCTGGCGACAGCAATGGCGGTGAAGGGTCTTCTTCGTCTCTTGTCATGGCAACAGTATCTTCCGACGCGCTTATGCTGTCCACAGCAATAATAGATATTGTCAACCCACACACTAATCAAGTAGAATCAGTGAGGGCACTTATAGACAATGGTAGCATGATCTGCATGATGTCTGAGGATTTAAGGCAACGCCTTCAGCTGCCTACACATCGTACAAATGAAAATATAACGGCCATTATGGATACACCCATTAATGTCATTCCAGAACGCTGCTCTGCCCGCATAAAGTCGAGGCATAGTACATTCGTTCGCGACCTTGATTTTGTCGTACTCCCTCGTATAACCAAGATACACCCTGAAAACTTCATTCCAGTTAAACATCTTAAAATACCGGCATCAATTAAATTAGCAGACCCCACATTTAATATACCATCGCGAGTTGACCTCTTATTGGGCACGGAAGTTTTCTGGGACATTCTCGGTATAGAAAAGTACCCCCTAGGAAATAATCTGCCTAGTCTTCATAGCTCCGAGTTAGGTTGGCTGATAGGCGGTCGCATGCCTAACAAGGGCAGGTCTGTTAATAAGACTGTTAGGTGCAACTTCGTTGCTGCCAAAAACGATACTGACTTAGAATCACAACTTAAACGGTTCTGGGAATACGAAGACTTCCCTATGCATCATACCTCTAAGCCTTCTTTAACCGAAAGTGAAACGCACTTCATTGAAAATACAACCCGCTTAGAGAACGGACAATTTTGTGTTAGATTGCCTCTTGTTGACACTCCTGACTGTCTAGGCGATTCCTATTATCTTGCAAAAAAGCGCTTTCTTAGTTTAGAAAAACGCCTTAAGCAAAACCCATTGTTGAAAAAAATGTATTCTGATTTTTTGCAAGAATACCGCGATCTCGGTCATCTTTCTGATGCCGTCGAGGAAAGGCCTCCCATCTCATTCGTGGTCCCACACCACTGTGTACTTAAAAGCTCCAGCGAATCTACAAAGCTTCGTGTTGTCTACGACGCGTCCATGCGCACGAAGTCGGGTTTCTCCATCAATGACATACAAATAGTGGGACCAAATATACAAGACTCCTTGTTCAACATCTTATTAAGATTTCGTCATTATAGGTACGCCTTATCAGGTGATATCGAAAAGCAATACAGACAAATCGTCATGAATGAATTAGACCGCGACCTTCAATTGATTCTATGGCGCGAAGATGAATCCCTTCCTATTAAAACGTTGAGACTTAATACTGTAACCTACGGTTTCGCTAGTGCCAGTTTCTTAGCGGCTAGATGTCTATGGCAACTTGGCGAGGAAACAGCTGACTTGCCTACTAGAACGATAATTAAAACCGACTTTTATTGCGATGACCTCCTTACAGGTGCAGACGAGGAGTCAGAACTGCTAAACATTAAAGAATCCGTGTCTAAGTCACTTTCTTTAGGTCATTTTAATTTACGAAAATATAGATCAAATTCGCAGCTTTTAATTGATTCTGAATCAGAAAGGGTTCAAAATGACAGTCTCGTACTGAGTCAATCACTTCATACGTTAGGTCTGTTATGGAGCCCTACTCAGGATACGCTCCACTTTAATATTGATAATAGCGCTAGCTCATCCGACATTGTAACCAAACGATCAATATTATCCACAACTTTTAAAATTTTTGACCCTTTAGGTTTGTTGACTTTGTGCACTATAAAACCTAAAATCCTGTTACAGAAACTCTGGTCTCTTAAAATCGACTGGGATATTCCTGTACCCCCACAAGTTCAACGTACCTGGGCCCACTTCATAGACAACATTAAATACCTAAAGTTGCTTTCTGTGCCCAGGAATGTATTTCACAACAATGACACTGCTTCCTTCATCGAACTGCACGCCTTCTCTGACGCGTCTCAGGCCGCGTACGGTGCATGCATATACATCAAGGCCACCTCCTCTTCAGGGAAGCAAACTATAAACCTCCTTTGCTCTAAATCTCGCGTCGCGCCAACTCGGTCTGTTACGATACCTAGGTTGGAGCTTGCTGGGGCACTTCTTGCCAGCCGCCTTGCTACGACGGTAAGCAAGGCGCTTCGCAAGCACCTAGCACGCTGTATATACTGGTCTGACAGCAGTGTAGTATTAGCTTGGATAAACACATGCCCATCAAAATTAAAAACTTACGTAGCCAACCGTGTAGCTGCCATTCAAGAGCTTACCGAAGGCTCGGCATGGCGCCATGTCCCCACAGCTCAGAACCCTGCCGATCTCGCTTCTCGCGGTGTGGACCCTCAGCATGTGCAGTCCCAACAGCTGTGGTGGCATGGTCCATCGTATCTCTTAGAGCCCGAAGAGACTTGGCCAGTTCTTAATAACAATCATAACAATAACATCGACTTACCTGAACTTAAAACAACAATTTCACTTATGACAACAGTAGAAAACAAAAACGATGATATCATAGACTTTAATAAATACTCACAGTTAAGCAAACTGAAGAGAATAATCGCTTATGTATTGCGCTTCATTAATATTAAATGTAGAAAGCAACAAACAAAGGGTCCGTTAAACGCTATTGAGCTCGAAAATGCCTTAACTGTATTGGTCAAGCTATCACAGCAACAATCATTTCCCACAGAGTTAGCCACGCTAACCTCTAATAAAAAACTTAGTCTTAAATCACGCCTTATCACTCTAGCACCGTTTACTGACTCTCAGGGAATCCTGAGAGTGGGGGGTAGGCTCAGGAAGTCCAACTATGACTTCTCCGTAAAACACCCGATACTACTTTGTTCTAAACACACACTTACAAAATTAATATTCACATTCGAACACAAACGCCTCTTGCATGCGGGACCGCAACTCATGCTAGCGTCCGTGCGTGAGCAGTTCTGGCCCATTGGGGGTAGGGACCTGGCACGACGCACGGCGCGCAAATGCGTCATTTGCATTCGACATTATGGTAAAACTATGTCTAACATCATGGGTAACTTGCCGCCACAGCGCGTTACACCAGACTTTCCATTTTCTACTGTAGCTGTTGATTTTGCAGGGCCATTTCTAATCACCGACCGGCGAGGCCGGGGTTGTAAAATAACGAAATGCTATCTTTGCCTATTCATATGTCTCAGATTCAAATGTGTACATCTGGAAGCAGTCAGCGAGCTTTCCAAAGACGCCTTCTTGCTGTCCCTGCGCCGCTTCATTTCACGCAGGGGTAAACCCAAGGAAATTTATTGTGACAACGGCAGAAACTTTGTTGCCGCTGCCAAAGAAGTAAATGATTTTTTTAAGCAAAATTCGGGTCCTGTGTTAGAGTTTGCAGCTGATCATGATATTTTATTCAAATTCTCCCCGGCTTACGCTCCTAATTTTAACGGATATGTAGAGGCAGGCATTAAATCAGCTAAATTTCACATTAAGCGCATCTTAGGGAACAATCACCTCACATATGAAGGATTGTCGAGTTTATTTGCTCAATGTGAGGCTATCCTAAATAGCCGTCCTATCTGCCCCCTATCCTCCTCTCCTAACGACTACGCAGCGCTCACACCAGGGCATTTTCTCCTCGGCAGGCCACTGATGTCGCTCCCGAGCCCGGACTTGACAGAAGCCAACTTCAGCAACCTGGACCGCTTCAACCGGCTGGAGCAGATGAGGCAACATTTTTGGAAGCGCTGGCAGTCCGAGTACATTATGGAGCTACAGCAACGTCTTAAATGGAAAACACGCTCGAGGGACCTGCAGCATGGCGACCTGGTCCTGATCAAAGAAGAAAATCAACCTCCACTGTTGTGGCGTCTGGGCAGAGTGTCAAAACTCCATACAGGCTCAGACGGAATCCCACGTGTCGCCGACATCGACACCGCCAAGGGAGTCATCAGACGGGCCTTGAACCGTATATGTCTCCTCCAAGATTCTTGAAAGCAGGGCTTTCAAGGGCCCCCAGCATGTTCGCGCGGCTGCTCGCAGTCATGACGTCATCAGGCGGGCGCGGGGTGAGGCACCCCGCCACCAGCCTCCGACGCCTTGCCCCACTCGATCTATTCGCCTAAGGTCGCCGGACCGAACACACGCGGCCGCGATCCATACATAATACCTACATTTGTAATACCTAGCTATTAAAACCTAAGAAGTCTAAAATCGTTCTTGATCATTTAACAACCCTTATGTGCGCTCGCACAGATGACTAAACGTTTATACGATCTATTGAAAAAATACCTATATTTAATAAGATACAGTATAATATGTACCCTGAATAGAATTACTGCTATTTTTGTTTCATTTTTCATTTAATTTTTTCCAGCCCCACGTTGGGCGCCAGTTGCCGAACAACACTTCGGTGTCAAGAATCTGCTAAGAATTGGCCTGTTACCGCGAAGTTAGCTCTGTGTCTCTTATGACACCTTCGTTGAAGTAACAGACAAATCCCCGAAAATTGTGAACTTCAGTGTTCGCGGTAGCAGGCCAGGATGTAAAAAGAGGTCATATAATATATTATAAATATTAGATGTCATATACCAAAGAAAAACAACCAAGATCACCTAACGTCTGAGGTGGGGATAGAACCCACGTGCTCAGCTTTCGCGGCTAATGCCTGCACCCCTCGGCCACTCGGTCTTAGCAACCACCGGTCAATTTTCTCGGGTATATGCAATCCCTTACAAGGTCATATATATAACTAATATCGAAGTGTGAAGATTAGTATGATCGAAAAAAGACACCCAGAAACGTGAAGTAAACGAAAGGTAGCAGAAAAGAGTGATGTCATCTGTAATTTCTGGGCTGATTTTAGTGTCATATGGACTAACGATACGGAGCTGGATTAAACTCCAAATTAGACACAGGGCACATACTACGGGCACCGTAGTACATTTCATAGCGGGCCCTGTAGCATATGCTACTTCTGCTCTTAAGTTAATCCGCCTCTGGTATTAAGAGATCCACGGATCAATATTTATTAAGCTTAGGGAACAGTACAATCATGGCGTCTGTACTCCAAGATCTATTTATTGAACCACGATGAGAATAGGATTCGAAAGTACTATTGACCCAACAGTGTATATGTCAATCAAGGATATATTCATAGTTTAAGTGCAGAGACGAACAAACAATAGATAAATTAATCACTCACTACATCTATAGGTAAAAAACTCTTTTCTTGGTAAATGTTGTGTTATTTTTTGTGTCAATAGTACTTTCGAATCCCTTTCTGATTCCGGTTTGATAATACGTTCTGTCAGTATGATACTAAACCGACTTGTGCGACGACGGACGACCCACGCAGAATGCCTCTGATCTCTGTATTGAAGGTCCGTATGACACTAAAACTAGCCTAGAAATTAGGGATAACGCCTCGGTCTTTTCTGCTACCTTTCCTCTACTTCACGTCTCTTGGAGTCTTTTTCGATCATAATGACCTTCACACCTATAAATTATATATATGACCTCTTTTTATATCCTGGCCTACTTACTGGGTTTATCTCTGTCAGGGCCGTATTTACGGAGGGGGGGGGGGGGACAACCGGGGCTACAGCCTCAGGGCCTTCACGAAAGAGGGGCCCACACAATAGATATTTCGAAAAAATTTACTTAAACTAATAAATTTATTTTTCGATTATTGAAAGTGACCTACTTACCCTGGGAACTAGATTTCAGCGAAATCATCAACAATTTTTCTGGGAAGATTCCGTTCGTTAACGCAAAAATTTAATTTCAGATAATTCTCGTTTCCAATTATATTTATTTGTTTGTTAAATAATAAAATAATATATACTTGTTTCCACAAGAAAATATTTACTGAAAAACTTGACTGAAAAAAAATTGTCTACTATATTTGGAAAATAATTGGGGGCCAGGAGCCTCCACTCCTTTGTTGCCCCGAAGCCTCTCAACCTCTAAATCCGGGCCAGATCTCTGTCACACTAATAACACTTTCGTTCGAGTGATAGAGATAAGTCCCAGAATTTTGGAACTTCGGTGTTCGCAGTAGCAGGCCAATTCTTAGCAGATTCTTGACACCGAAGTGTTATCCGACAACTGGCGCCCAACGGGGGGTTGGAAAACTTATAAAAGACGAAACAAAAATAACAGTGATTCTGTTCAGGGTATATTACACAGTATCTTATTAATATGGGTATTTTTAACCGACTTCAAAAAAGGAGGACGTTCTCAATTCGACAGAATTTTTTTTTTTTTGTTGTATGTATGTTACCCGATATCTCCGAGAATAGTGAACCGATTTTAAAATTTCTTTTTGTGATCGAACGTGTATAACCCCGAGATGGTCCCGTTGGCACCAAATTGCGGTCTGATGATGGGATCTTGGAGAAATCGAGGGATCTCTTCAATTGTTATAGGTACATGTATAGCGCTTTTGGTAATTTTCATTCATTTACAAGAATTTGCATTGAGAAAGTAGTATTTGAGGAAACCAATGATGGAAACAAATCGGGAATCTTGGAGAAACCGGTTGAAGTCGGTTTTTTAAATTTTTAATTTGGTGATAATTTCTTTAAGACAAGATGGTTACATACCCTTAGCGGAGCCGTTGCGGTCTGGCTTGTACTTGCCGACGGGCTCCATCTGAATGCCGTCCATCTCACGCCGCGACCGGCATGCCTACTGTCTGGAACAAGTAGATTCATCATCACATTATCTGCCTATTTCAGTCCACTGCTGGGCTTAGGCCCCTCCTATTACTTATGTCTATAATATACCTATACTTGTTACCTATTACCTATACCTACATATGGAGATTACTTCCTAATACATCCGGCATTAGGAGGTAATCTCAATAATCGCCACTCTGAGCAAGCGAATTGGCGATCGAAATAGTGTGTCTACTATAAGCCCATCATCAATAAAGAATGGTCAGTGACCAGGTACACTTAAATTAATCAAATATAACGACACTTCGTCAGCCTCGGTAGTCTAGTTGGTAGTGACCCTGCTTACGAAGCTAAAGGTTCCGGGTTCGAATCCCGGCGAGGGCATTATTTGTGTATTAATTTATCACAAATATTTGTTCCTTGGTCATGGCTGTCTATGTATTTAAGTATCTATATATATATCTATCTATTAAATATATCGTCGCCTGGTACCCACATCACAAGCCTTAATTGATCTCACCGTGGGACTAGGTTGATTTGTGTAAGATGTACCAAGATATTTAATTATTATTTACCCACGGGAAGAATAGGGTGGTGACGAACGTATTCTTACTATTGTCACTACCATAACTTGTGTCATAAGTGAGCAAAAGTTTATTTTAAAAGCGAGGGGCGAGGGGGGCGTGAATTAATCTTGAATGGCTCGAAACGTGACAGCAATTTCCTATTAGGTTATTTTTCAATTTATCTCGTACAGGCAAGTTCAATCAAGTTTTTTGTTAGGTAGCAAACTTGTCGTGTACCCATAGACTTTGCATGCTCACTCAAAAGGATTATTAAAAAAATATTTTTTATTTATGAGTACCAAAAGTTGATTCCCTTACTCGATTACACGCTTAATGACGCTCACGGTAGCATTATAGATTCTAACGATACCTCATAACTCATAACTACAACAAAATCGGTTGATTACGTATTTCTTACTATTACGCTACCTAAAAACTCATACAGTGTGTGGCCTACAACCGGGGTGAAAATTTAAACGGTGCATTAATAAGCTGATCAACAATCATTTCCACATATTGTAATTAAAAAAATTTTTTTTTTGTAATTTTTTGTTCATGTATTTTTCATTATTATGGGTTCATTTACTTGAATTAAAAGTTATCAATAACTTATCATTTTTGAATCATTGAAAAATGTACAATTTTTTTTTAAAACCGTATCAAATTAGTGTAAAAATGCAAACAAAATTATTGTTATGACTTCCTACCTGGTATACTATCAAGATGTCTTGCGACTGACAAGCTACGACATCGTGATGCCAAGATCCAGTACTAAAGGTCCATAGCTTTGAATGACAATATCTCCGAACTTAACCACTTTGAAACACCGGGACCTATACAGGATTATTGCTGATAATCTAAGGAGTCACTCATTTCATTTTTCTCCCGTGTTAAAGACCACACATTGTATACATGAACTCTGAAAACATTACACTCCTTTTTTGGGTAATCATGTAAAAAATATGAATAAATACGACTAAAAGCTTAATATGTACCAGTCAACACCATCACTTAAACACTATTTTTACCTTGAGTGGCAAGTGCGGGATAAGAGTCTTAACCCCTCCGCCGCTCAATGGGGCAGCAGGGATGCGTGTCAAAGGATACGAACAGGTAAACGCGGGGAAAATGTGTGCTTTTGAAACTTTTTAATGACTAGGGTGAACACAATGATGGTGTGCGCAGTATATTGACTTTAAAGAAATGCCGGTTTTGTTTATCAATAATCTTGCAAGTGACCGCTTGCGTCATACAAAATGTAGTGGAATAAAATCTCGATGACTGGTGACCATTAAATACCTATTAGATTAAGGATACGTAGAAAAATAGACTAGACGCATTATCAAGAATTTTGAATCACATTTGCCGTAGGTCGAAGACAAAATAAGGGGTATACAAAAGCGTTCAAAAATATGTCCCAGTGCACTCTAATTCTGTGTAATAAGAACGTCGTAACATATTTATGAACGGATTCTTTCGATACTTATTTTTGCACTTGACTGTAAGTATTACTGAAAGTAACATTCTTAAGGTGGATTTTGTTTTTGCAATTTGTTTTAGTAGTGAAAGTCAAATTGTGACAGTAAAGTCAAATGCAAAAATATGTACTTACAGAAATAATCCTCTTATACTTAAATATAACGTTACGACGTTCTTATCACACAGAATTTTATTAGTGCTCTGAGACATATTTTGGAGCATTTTTATATACCTACACCTTATTTTGTACTTCCAAGAGACGAAAATTCAAACGTAAAATGTGTGTCGTAATCTACTACTACTACATATAAAATCTCTCTCTAGGAGCTCTCGATAGTTAAACTATGTAAATGTGATATTAAATAATTAGTACATACCTAAGTACTTACCGTTTAAAAAATAACCCCATCAACACTATTTTTGAATCGGCAAATAAATTGACTTTGAAGTAGGTAGTAGTACCTACCTATTACTTTTATACAACTTATCATTATCAAGGTACTGTTTACAATTAGTTTGCTGCTCCGTTGTCTTTGTATTCAACCATTGCAACCTAGACTGTGCTTTTCTTGAGGGGGTGAATAAGGACTAAAGAGGGGAGCACATTCAGATCCACTCTATGCAATTTTGGAAAGGTAGGTTACCTATTTCTTTAAAAGGTAATCCCTTTAAACAAATAAACAAAACAGTATTTTATCTTCTATTGGTAATCCAATAGAAGATCAATTATTTCCTTCGAACGATCGATGTAACGCGTGTCCTGTCCTGTATAGTTATCAAACGCTGCGAGTGGCTGCAGACTGACATTGTCAAGCAGTAATTAACGATAAATTTTGAAGTAAGTATATTGCTTTTCGCTGAACTTTTCTCAGAAAATTGATTATGTTTCACGATTTTAAATCAAATAATGCTCATGGTTTGGCTAAAATCTGCATCTCAATCGTCAGTCTCAATAAATGCCTGCATAATGTTAACACATTGTATATACACGACATTTTTACAATAGTAACCGGGTTGTTAAAATACATATTTTATGCACTTTACACGCATCTATAATTTTTAATGACTAAGCGGATTTTTATTTTGTTGTAGTTTTTAAAATTTTTCCAAATTTGGACTTTTATACATTTTTTCTACTCAGAATCACGAGATCTTTCGATCCTGATAGAAATAAAAAAGTGTCCGAAAAAAATTCCATCTAGTTACTATTTTTCGTACACTTTCTTTGACCGTAAGTCAGTGGAAGACAAAAAATGTATGGAATTCTTGAGACACTTTTTTCTGCTAATGAGGATCGAAAGAGCTCGCGACTCTGAGTAGAAAAAATATGAAAATATCCAAAATCGGAAAATTAAAAAAAAACTACAACAACATAAAAATCCGTCGACTACGTATTTGTATGTAGACAGTGGATTGCAACACCAGACTAAGATCTAATCAGGTAAACCGGGGGATCTTGTCCCGAGGGGTTGGTTTTAGTAATTTCGCGAGGGGACACGTAAATGGTGTTTTGATAGCGAGGGACCCCACCAGACGACTTACTGTAGATACGCAGTAGTTTATACGTCTTAATTTTAACTAATAGTTAGGAAAATTAATAGGTACAAAAAATATGTAGTTATTCTTAAAACCACTCATATGTACGTACACGAGAATGATAATTTGTTCTTATAATGTCAGTTTTATCGAAACAGTACATTTCAATACGAGTGCAAAAAAATTTTTTTTCGAAGAGGGTGAAAGTTGGAGCGAGTGAAACGAGGGCGACAATCACCCGAGTTAAAAAGAAGTTTTTACACGTGTATCAAACGACTTTTTTCATAACAAGTGCCCTAAAAAGAGAAATTTATGCACGCGAAGTTTACTTTTCCGCACTAGTTAGAAAAAAATGATAAAATCATGACAATGAGGCTTGAGAAAAACCTTAAACGTACCCGTCTCGCCGTTCGGGTACATTTAAGGTCACTAATTTTGATTATGACATTAATCTTTTAAAGGACTATAGGTACCTACACAACACAAAATGTATCACCAACATAGCCAAAAACGTAAAGCGACTAATTTCCTGAAGACACACGGCTTTCAGCGGAAATTAACAATCTAGTGTTCATATCCGAAGCCTGCATCTATTTTTAATCTTCGCCATACGAGGTCTACCAGACCCCAGATGTATGGAAACGTCATATAGACATTTTTCACCTGGTATGTGGTGGGTTAACTAACCTTTTTAGTACAGATGGTGCCTTTTTTAAGCTCTAGTGCGAGAAGTGGCTCATTTTACGTCAGGTCCAAAACTTCGGAGGGCCATCTGTACTTCTGTACTAAAAAACGTCGTACGAGACACGTGCAAAAAGGAAATTCGTAGCTCGTGTCGATTTAAAACATCGCCACTCGTTTCGGATTTCCTGTTTTTCGCACTTGTGTCGTAATGTAATATTTCATCACACTTGCTGTCTAGGAGCGCCATTGCTTGCATGCGTAACGGGAGTAATAGAAAAGTGAAATTCCCTAGGGAGTAATAAAAATGTTTGTACGTCATAGAATAATATTTTGTCTTCAATTTTTTTTTGTCCGCAAGTGTAATGAAAAATGTTCTATGCATCTCGGTCGGTAAGCGGAATACTAACTCGAGTCATTAAAAGCCTATGGTGTCGGGCTTCTAACACTCTCGTTAGTAATTCTGTACTTACCTCCCTTGATGCACAATGTACTAATACAGCTAAAGGGTGCAATACTTGTATTACAAACTTTTTAATTTGACCTCTGTCACAATCTTAAGTTTTTAAGAAATCAGAATTGGCCGTGGTATGACGGCAGTAAGAATACATTTGTCACCACCACAACCCTTCCCGTGGGTGTCGTAAGAGTCGACTAAAGGATTTAAGTGTTGACCATTCATTTAATAAGATTCATGATGGGCAGTAGCGTCGTCACAGTGCTCGCGATCGCCAAACCGATTGCCCAGCATGGCGATTATGGGTATTTACCTCCTAATGTATCTGAACGCATATAATGAGAGAGGCCTATGTCTAGCAGTGGACTAAGCTGAGCTACGCTGATGACATGTGATAATTTTTAATGCAAAATATGTTTTCACTTGACTTTAAGAGTCAAAATGCATTTTACTCCCCAAAGCGCAGTAGAAATTTTATCGCTGCGGAGTCAACATTCATTTCGAAATTTTCCTATTAAAAATATTACAATATAGGTATTCGATGATTTATTTGTGTAACAACAGTATAATTATTTTTGAAAACCACAACGAAATGGAAAATAAATTGCATCACAATTTGATTTTCGTTAGCCAGTAAAAGAATGTTATAGCTTTAATTGATAAATACGTATTACTATGACGTCGGTTCTCATAAAATATATGTGAGTCTCTAATACAATAATCTAAACTATTATATTCTACGTAGGTGTAGTAAATTAATTATACGATTATTTTTAGCTACGTACTTACTTACTCTTACTTTATTTATGCACGTGACTATTAATACTTGGCCGTTCGTCAGTTACTAAAACACTCCAAAATAAACACACACTTAAATTCACTGTTTTAAATACGCGAATGATCAAACACTTGTTTTTATTTTTTATTTGAAAACATGTGGTTCCATCGCACGCGAGTCAACACTGAATGTCGGAAAATCGATTTTTCCGGCTTAGCTCGTGTTCGGGTTTTAGACAAGGACGGGGGACATCCCCTATTGGGGGAGTGGGAGGGAGATGAGGGAAGCATGTGAGGGGCAGTCGCCCCTAGTAGGGTTGCTTGATGAAGCGTTACTAAGATTCGAGTGTGCTATTTGTGTTTTGCAAGTGAGTTTATGTACAGTCGACGTCAAAGATATAATGACTTTAATGTACGACGTACGTCGACCAATATATTCAAAAGTTCTTGCATCTCGCACAGGATTCGTGTGATAAGGCTGCCTCCGAAGTCACGGTGGCATTACTTATCTTTTCGGCTAAGTACAGTTGCCGCCAAGAGACATAGCTAGCAATATAAACAAACCTTATATTCAAAAAGGCGATACTCAAATAAAAATATTATCTCGATTAGTTACAATTCAACTTATAATATACTAATCGACAGTAGATTCTAAAAAAAATGTAAACAAACCTAAAAAGTTGCATTACCTATTTCATAATCACGCATTTTTAGAACACAATCTTGGTTTTATTGCCAACTTAAACCTTAAGTTAACATACATATTTTTTAGTTAAAATTATTAATATTTATTAGTATTTAACGTAAAAATATATCTGCGAACGTGTTTCACGACATGTGTCAAAGACGTCAAATGCTATTCAGCCATATTTGTTTACATTTTTTTTATTCCACTGACGGCTGGGTCGCGTTTTATAAAGTTACAATTTACAATTTCGCTGTTTGCCTCTCTTTCTAGCCAATATGTGCGTGCGTTAGAGAGATAAACAGCGAAATTGTAAATTGTAACTTTATAAAACGCGACCCTGGTATAAATAAAGATATATCTAAACTCACCGTATTGGACAATTTGGACATGCATCACCGAAATGTAAAACTCGAACTCACCCGTACTCCGCGAGTTACTCTCACCGGGAGACCATAGTAACTCACTGAATGACTGTTTTTCCTGCATCCAAAACTGGAGCAGTAGGGATGGTATTCTGTACACTCAACTAAAGGTCTTAACCGACATGTGTCGTTAGTAAAAGGAGCTAGCTTCTGGCGAGATTCAAACTGCCTGCCTTTGGATTATTAATCCATGAGGCGCATACTTACGAATAGGGACCTACTGGTATTATAAATTTTTCATACAAAAAAATTGGTAGTAATTCGGAATTTAATTTGTATTTCAATATATATTTCAGGATTTTATTTAGAATTATTCATCAAAGATGTCCACTGCTGGACATAGGCGTCCCTCAATGATTGCCACAATGACCGGTCCAGCGGTCCAGGATTATTTTCCTTACATTATTAGCAGTGATCGGTTTTTTGGATTCTCCCGGCGGGTCTCCTATTAACTTGAAAAATAAATTATTTATTGCCATATTTCTGTTTCATAAAGTATGTTCTTGTGTGTATAATGCAATAGTGTTAAATCAAATTTTATAGTCACATCCGTAAATACGCGAAATCCCGCTAGGGGGAACGCAAAAAACCGATCACTGATTATTAGATTAATTAGTATTAAATAAGTAGTAGGTATTTATTCTACAGAATTTATTAAATATTGTTATTTATGCCCGACATTCATTTTTTTCGTATGCCTAATTGTAGCCATCGTGGTCACACTAAAAAACCAGTTACGTTATGACAGCAAGATTTTTCTTAAAAACAACACATTATTTAACCTTTTCAGCAAGCCTAGCAAAGCTGCCTTTCTGCTATCGTTTACGATAAGCGATAAGTAATACAAAAAAGTCACGTGATCATTTCCATACATTATTATGATCACGTGACTTATCGCTTATCGTGTACGATTGCAGAAACCATCTTGCAAATTGGCATCTTGGGTAGCCCTGCAGTTAACCCATTCAATGCCGAAGACGCGAATTCGCGTCCTATGTATGCGTAAACGTGATGCCGAGGACGCAAATTCGCGTCCTCGAGTTATTTCTTTTTTTTTGCTACAAATCAACTGTACTTAAAAGCTGATACCAAAATGTTATTTTATTTATGGAGGATAATATTATACCGACGCTGGTTTCTGGATTCAATGCATTTGTAATTTTCATAATTCTTATCTCGGATGCCGAAGACGCGAATTCGCGTCCTGTGTATGCGTAAACAAGATGCCGAGGACGCGAATTAGCGTCCTTCAAGTGTGAAATAACCTAATGCCGCAGACGCGAATTCGCGTCCTTGAAGTGTGATAATATAACCTAATGCCGCGGACGCGAATTCGCGTCCATTGAAATGTTAACGTGATGCCGTGGACGCGAATTCGCGTCGTCGCGTAGAAGGCGGCGGCGCTGCGTGATAATTAAAAATATGGCGCGTCAGCAATGAATGGGTTAAAAGCTGATACCAAAATGTTATTTTATTTATGGAGGATAATATTATACCGTCGCTGGTTTCTGGACTCAATGCATTTGTAATTTTCATAATTCTTATCTCGGATGCCGAAGACGTGAATTCGCGTCCTGTGTATGCGTAAACAAGATGCCGAGGACGCGAATTAGCGTCCTTCAAGTGTGAAATAACCTAATGCCGCAGACGCGAATTCGCGTCCTTGAAGTGTGATAATATAACCTAATGCCGCGGACGCGAATTCGCGTCCATTGAAATGTTAACGTGATGCCGTGGACGCGAATTCGCGTCGTCGCGTAGAAGGCGGCGGCGCTGCGTGATAATTAAAAATATGGGGCGTCAGCAATGAATGGGTTAAGACTTTTTAGTTTCAAGCTACGGCAGGCACTGGAGATTTTAAAGGCATCATTATTCAAAACAAGAAAGAGCCTAAGTCACTACGACATTCGTATGGGGATATAACGTTTTGGATTTGTTATGATATATGCTCTGGTTTTTTAAGGGGCGCTTTTAAAGTACTGGAGTACTGAACCGTATGGTTTAGATAATAACCGACAAAAATAATATAGCTTAAATTTTTTTTTTGTATAGATCGTGCCTTTTTTTAGGCGCTAGTGTGAGAAGTGGCTCATTTTACGTCAGGTCGAAATCTTCGGAGGGCCATATTTATTGAAAAACATCGTACGATACACGTGCAAAAACGAAATTTGTAACTCGTGTCGAATTTATCTCCACTCGTTTGGAACTTCATTTTTTTCGTACTTGTATCGTAATGTACCATTTCAGTAAAGATGGTGCTTGTTTAATGCACTACTTAGTATGAGAAGTGGTTCATTTCTTGTAAGGAGACAGTTACTCAAGAGACCGTAACCATGGTAACAACAGACCAAAAAGTTTATTCACCCATAAAAAGGAAGGACTTTCGTAATTAGGAACTTTTGTAGTGTGAGAAATAAAAATCGGATTTATTTGTATTGTGTATTACAAACCTTAAACATAACTTAAAATCTAACTTAAACCAAACTTCTTGGGAACGTAAGTTTGAAACTTATTAAAATTAAAATTACGGTAATGTAAAGCTTCGTGTCATTTTACTGTGATACTTCCATTGCTTGCTGTGGTCCATCTGAAACATTAGGAATAATTACTAAATACCAAATGTATGTACAATACTCCATGTAAATTCACCAAAGCTGGCACGAATGGAATGAATGAAATGAATGACATCTATCATTGTGTGTATACGGCCGTGCTATACCAACCTGGCCTACTACCGCGAAAATCGAAATTCGTAAATTTCGATGATTTTTCTCTGTTACTCAAACGAAGGTGTCATTACAGTGAGAGAGACAAATCCTCAAAATTTACGAATATCGTTTTTCGCGGTAGAGCCGCTGTATCTACTGTTTTTTTGACATCCACAGATAGATACTTTCTGTCACTTACTCGATCCATTCGTGCCAGCTTTCGTGAATTTACCTGTAGTGTTACCCAAAAATACAATACAAAAATATTTAACAAAAAACAATTCGAGTACAGTAATACCCCGCTTTACGCGAGTGATACATTCCAGAGAAAATCATTAAGTGCCAAACTGAAGCATTTTCGTTATTTTTCATATTTGCAGTACACTTGTTTTACTTAAATATATCGTCGGCTGACAACCAAAACTCACTATTAAAAACTGTCACTACTCTTCGCAACCTCTTATGTCAGTATTGAATCAGAACTGAGATACGATCTCTATTTCAAGTAGGTATGTTTTTCATCACATTTGCCGACAAAAAAAATAGTTTTAAGACAAAATATTATTAAATGACGTACTGACATTTCTATAACTCCCTAGGGAATTTCACTTTTCTATTACTCCCGCTATGCATTCAAGCAATGGCGCGCTTAGACAGCAAGTGTGATGAAAATTTAAAAACCGCGTTAAGCAGGGTCGCTCAAAGTGGGGTATTAGTGTAGTTCCACAAAAAAACAAATGAAACAGGCTTTTCATTCATGACACAAATCGAATATGTCCTATAGGAATCACAGTGGGCAGGGCGAGGTTAGAGGTACTTACCACCGGAGCCGTCATCGAACATGAACTCGTCCTGGTACTCCTTAAGGAACTGCTCCGAGCGGTGCTCGTCCAGGAACAGGGAGTACACCTTCATCACGTCCTCCATGCTCACCTGCAACAAAAAAATACGTTAAATTCCACAGATGTCATATACAGGGTGGCCCATTCAAATCGGTCAGTATGGGAAAGACTGAAACTATAAGACATACGAAGATTTGTTCTTAGGAACCATGTCATCGATTTTGATAAAAAGAAAAACTGCATTCATACATTTGAAAAATAAACTGTACCCAGCCAGGGAATCGAACCCGGTTGTTTTGAAAAATAAACATACACTATTTCTATTCAGATATCGTTTGTGTAGGTCTTAAGCAGTAAATGTCTCTAAGAAACATGATGTCTAAAATGAATTGAATTTATTGTTTTCACGTACTTAAATTTATTTTACTAGGTGTTTATTGTGTAAATGTTAAGAAAAAAAAAATTTTTTTTTTCGTATTTATTAGCGCAGTTTCCTTATTATCAAAATCAATGACATGGTTCCTAAGAACAAATCTTCTTATGTCTTATAGTTTCAGACTTTCCCATACTGACCGATTTGAATGGGCCACCCGGTATACCATAGATCAAGCAAACGTACCTATCTACTTAGCGTGTCAAATGAACTCAGTGAAATCCACTGAGTTGTTCGTCTTTAATCGCAGCTTACAGCTTTCGGGCGTCAAATTTTGTAAGTTAATTTTGTAAAAATATGAATTTGAGGTCATCAGCAAACATGTATACCCGTGAATTTTCAAAACAATCTATAATATCGTTTATAAATATATTAAATAACAAGGGACCCAAATGTGAGCCTTGCGGAACTCCTGACGTTATTGCATGACAAGTAGAGCGATAGCCATTAACCACCACATAAAATTTTCTATCAGTGACGTACGATCGAAGCCAATCTAGTAGAGATCCGGATATACCATACACATTTTAGAGAAAATAATGTGAAACTTAGCTAAACGAATTAACTTACATACGTTAAAGACAGGTTTAGCAGTTGCTACAATTCGATGCAATCCTTTGCTGGTGGTATATGGGTAAGGCCGCGGATTTTGACGAATGTGACACAGACATAACATAAAAAAAATACGTTACGTTACCATAAAACGCAACGAAAGTTACTATAAAGCTCAGCTCATACTGGTATGAACTCTGATTAAATAAAGGTCGTAAAAAAAAACATATTTTTATCACTAAATAGTTGTTTTAATCAGATATAATAATCAACCCATATAATGTGATTTCTCATACTTAGTAATTACTTAAATTAACAGTATTTATAAATGTTTTAATGCCGTAATCTTTGGAACTAAATAAACTAAATAAATCACCATAAATGCTTAAATGGAAATTGAACTGTTATTAATTAACACTATTAACACTTTTTTGTCAGCCTCCGTAGCCTAGTTGGTAGTGACTCTGCCTACGAAGCTGGAGGTTCCGGGTTCGAGCCCCGGCGAGGGCATTATTTGTGTATTTATTTATCACAAATATTTGTCCCTTGGTCATGGTTGTGTATGTATTTAAGTATCTACATGTATCTATCTATTATATATATCGTCGCTTGGTACCCACATCACAAGCCTTAATTGAGCTTAGCGTGGGACTAGGTCGATTTGTGTAAGATGTCCCAAGATATTTAATAAATATTATTATTTATTTATTTATTTATTAAACGCGTTAGTAAATTATACTGTATTTCATTAGCCCTAGGGGGGTAAAATTACCCACTGGAAACAGCTAATTACTTAAAAAACCGCAAATCAAAATACCTAAATAACAAAGTAATTTGATTTGTTTCGCAAACACTTGTTACAGTATGCTGTCATTCAAAATCTAATAAAACTCATTGAAATCAGTAAATTTCTGTGTGCACTTCCCTTTACCACATATTTTCGTTACGTAACATAAAAAATACGTTACGTTTTGTAAAAATGTAACGTATTCGTAACATAAGTGTAACGTATATTTGAAAAAAGGTTGATTATCTTGGTAAATAATTGCAATCTGAACATAATAATACATGCTACTGACGTTTGAAACTAAACCCTTTCGTATGAAAAAACAGCCGTTTAATAATAATCACTACTTACCGTAAAAATCACACTACCACTTTAGACGTTTTTTGCTAAAACTTTCGCCGCGTGCACTGTGACAACCATTTGTTAACGAATTAATGGGAGCGAGTGTGCCTATGGGTGTTGCCCTACTAGAATAAGAGTTCCTAGTGTCGATAAACAAATTTCTACCAACATTGGCTTAAATATGACCTTAAAAAAACGTTACGAAAGTATCGTAACGTAAGTTTGGAATTGGTGACCCAAAAAGTAAAGGGAAAGAAAACAGTAAAATTGTTCACATATCATAAGTCCTTAATGAACGAAGCAATCGTTTATCATTCTAATTTGGTTTAAAATCAAACATTTAATGCTGACAAGTCTAATAATATGAAAAAAAAAAGGTTTTAAGTACTCGTAGTCGAAAAAATTACTCGACTTATGTTACGTTTTTGGCAGAAATATTTATTTATTAATTTTAAATAAAGAGCTAAATTAGCTATTTCATTGGATTACATGTAACTGAGCATAGGATAATATTTTAAAATTGATTGGAGTTCTCTAGATGTTGTCAGTTTTGTTTTATGAGCAAGACAAATTTTAAGCTCCGAATTCGTCAAAATCCGCGGCCTTACCCATATATTTCAAATAAGTACCGGAAAATGAGCGGAGCATACGACACTCGCGTGACTAGGCTTATAGTGTGCGTCACGTCGATCTCGAGCTATAATATTGGTCCATAGTACCTAAACGTCGCTGAAGATTATGTGGGAATCTCAAATTAAAATATATTAATAAATACCTGATACTATAAATTCGCTGCTTATACAACTTTAGTAATGAATACAAATTAAAATTATTTGCCGTAGCTGCATTTTTTTAATCGTCTGACGTCACCATACATTTCTTTTGTAATTTAAAAATTAAGTTTTGGGTACCATAAAATAAAAATATTATTGACCTAATACTGACTCCTCACATTTTTGTTCCATGACATGTCATTTTATACTAACAAATTAAATTAACTAAAACCATGAAAATACGAGGAATACTCGTAAATGCTCTTATATTATGCATAAAATACACCAAAAGAAGTATATGCCATCTTTTTTCCTGACTTTCGCATTGTTTTTTCGCAGTTCTTCACGGCACATTTTGTCACATTGTTGACAGTCACTACTCGCGGCCCAACGTCGACTAAGCAGGCAACTAGCCGCACTGTCATAATTTGCAGCTTAATTTTTGTGCCACTTTTTCCGGCGGACTGTGTATCCCGTTATTATTGTATATCTATGAATATAGCCAATCAAAACTTTGATGGACCAATCACAACTATTTTTAAATGGCGGTTTAAGTTTTTATAGGTTGATATTGAAATTCATTACCGTGATGCATTAAAGAGGGGGTGACAAAAGTACATTTGAAACTGTCAAATTTAAATGTATGTCCTCAGTAGGTATGTTTTTTAAGTTTACCTACATAGAAAGAACATTAACATGGTGATGGACAGCACTTTCAATTAACCGACGCTAAGCCTCCATCGTGCCGTGTGGTGACGGCAGTAAGAATACATTTGTCACCACCCCAACTCCTCCTTCGAGTGTCGTAAGAGTCGACTAAGGGATTGAAGCTGCGACCATATATAACATGGACGTCTAACGCCAGCTCAAAAATGACCCCAGAAATAATTGTTCAATTGTGCCAAGATGGGCAGGACATAGCGCTTTTCTTAACACCGCGCATATTTCGGCGCAACATCTTTGACAAATGTTTATAGAATATAGCCAATCAAAGCTTTGACAGACCAATCACAACTATTTTGAAATGGCGGTTTAAGTTTTTATAGGTTGACATTGAAGTTTATTACCGTGACGCATTGAAGAGGGGGTGACACTTGTCAACTGAAATTAAGGACCACGTTTGAAATGCAATTTAGTATGGCGTGCGGCTTCCATGTTTTATTTGTTCGTAGGATTGAAGTGTCACTGACCATTATATGATAAAAGATTGACGATGGGCAGCAGCGTCATCATAGTGGACACATTACTGCGATCGTCAATCCGCTTGCCTAGAATGGCGATTAGGCATTTACTTCCTAATGCGTCTATACGCATAGTTAATAGGAGAGGCCTACGTTCAGCAGATGATGATGGCTGATGATGTATGTAAGCCTACACCGCGAACGCCTATAGGCGTACTGTCTCGCAAAGTGTTAAATAACCTTTGGATCCGGATTTTCTCAATATCCATTATTTTAGTGATAAAAAGGGGGGAAACATTTCCAGTAGTTACCACAGGTGTCAGATGAGTAGTAACAGGTGGGAATAACCCTGTATATTTTACAGAATTTAACACAGAATTAGATTTGGATAGAAGAAACAAGTTCATTCATTTGTATGGTGGCCGAGCGTGTCAGATTTTGTACTGAAGTTGTTACTTGCCTATGTTTTTAAATATGCCTCAGGCCCTTGAGTATTCATATTTTTTTGTGTTGTTGCAATTAATATTACTTAAGGAGGCATTATTAATGTTTTTGTTCACTTCAACTTACAAAATTTGACGCCCGAAAGCTGTAAGCTGCGATTAAAGACGGACAACTCAGTGGATTTCACTGAGTTCATTTGACACGCTAAGTAGATAGGTACGTTTGCTTGATCTATGGTATACCGGGTGGCCCATTCAAATCGGTCAGTATGGGAAAGTCTGAAACTATAAGACATAAGAAGATTTGTTCTTAGGAACCATGTCATTGATTTTGATAATAAGGAAACCGCTAATAAATACGAAAAAAAAAATTTTGTAAGTTGAAGTGAACAAAAACATTAATAATGCCTCCTTAAGTAATATTAATTGCAACAACACAAAAAAATATGAATACTCAAGGGCCTGAGGCATATTTAAAAACATAGGCAAGTAACAACTTCAGTACAAAATCTGACACGCTCGGCCACCATACAAATGAATGAACTTGTTTCTTCTATCCAAATCTAATTCTGTGTTAAATTCTGTAAAATATACAGGGTTATTCCCACCTGTTACTACTCATCTGACACCTGTGGTAACTACTGGAAATGTTTCCCCCCTTTTTATCACTAAAATAATGGATATTGAGAAAATCCGGATCCAAAGGTTATTTAACACTTTGCGAGACAGTACGCCTATAGGCGTTCGCGGTGTAGGCTTACATACATCATCAGCCATCATCATCTGCTGAACGTAGGCCTCTCCTATTAACTATGCGTATAGACGCATTAGGAGGTAAATGCCTAATCGCCATTCTAGGCAAGCGGATTGACGATCGCAGTAATGTGTCCACTATGATGACGCTGCTGCCCATCGTCAATCTTTTATCATATAATGGTCAGTGACACTTCAATCCTACGAACAAATAAAACATGGAAGCCGCACGCCATACTAAATTGCATTTCAAACGTGGTCCTTAATTTCAGTTGACAAGTGTCACCCCCTCTTCAATGCGTCACGGTAATAAACTTCAATGTCAACCTATAAAAACTTAAACCGCCATTTCAAAATAGTTGTGATTGGTCTGTCAAAGCTTTGATTGGCTATATTCTATAAACATTTGTCAAAGATGTTGCGCCGAAATATGCGCGGTGTTAAGAAAAGCGCTATGTCCTGCCCATCTTGGCACAATTGAACAATTATTTCTGGGGTCATTTTTGAGCTGGCGTTAGACGTCCATGTTATATATGGTCGCAGCTTCAATCCCTTAGTCGACTCTTACGACACTCGAAGGAGGAGTTGGGGTGGTGACAAATGTATTCTTACTGCCGTCACCACACGGCACGATGGAGGCTTAGCGTCGGTTAATTGAAAGTGCTGTCCATCACCATGTTAATGTTCTTTCTATGTAGGTAAACTTAAAAAACATACCTACTGAGGACATACATTTAAATTTGACAGTTTCAAATGTACTTTTGTCACCCCCTCTTTAATGCATCACGATAATGAATTTCAATATCAACCTATAAAAACTTAAACCGCCATTTAAAAATAGTTGTGATTGGTCCATCAAAGTTTTGATTGGCTATATTCATAGATATACAATAATAACGGGATACACAGTCCGCCGGAAAAAGTGGCACAAAAATTAAGCTGCAAATTATGACAGTGCGGCTAGTTGCCTGCTTAGTCGACGTTGGGCCGCGAGTAGTGACTGTCAACAATGTGACAAAATGTGCCGTGAAGAACTGCGAAAAAACAATGCGAAAGTCAGGAAAAAAGATGGCATATACTTCTTTTGGTGTATTTTATGCATAATATAAGAGCATTTACGAGTATTCCTCGTATTTTCATGGTTTTAGTTAATTTAATTTGTTAGTATAAAATGACATGTCATGGAACAAAAATGTGAGGAGTCAGTATTAGGTCAATAATATTTTTATTTTATGGTACCCAAAACTTAATTTTTAAATTACAAAAGAAATGTATGGTGACGTCAGACGATTAAAAAAATGCAGCTACGGCAAATAATTTTAATTTGTATTCATTACTAAAGTTGTATAAGCAGCGAATTTATAGTATCAGGTATTTATTAATATATTTTAATTTGAGATTCCCACATAATCTTCAGCGACGTTTAGGTACTATGGACCAATATTATAGCTCGAGATCGACGTGACGCACACTATAAGCCTAGTCACGCGAGTGTCGTATGCTCCGCTCATTTTCCGGTACTTATTTGAAATATATGGGTAAGGCCGCGGATTTTGACGAATTCGGAGCTTAAAATTTGTCTTGCTCATAAAACAAAACTGACAACATCTAGAGAACTCCAATCAATTTTAAAATATTATCCTATGCTCAGTTACATGTAATCCAATGAAATAGCTAATTTAGCTCTTTATTTAAAATTAATAAATAAATATTTCTGCCAAAAACGTAACATAAGTCGAGTAATTTTTTCGACTACGAGTACTTAAAACCTTTTTTTTTCATATTATTAGACTTGTCAGCATTAAATGTTTGATTTTAAACCAAATTAGAATGATAAACGATTGCTTCGTTCATTAAGGACTTATGATATGTGAACAATTTTACTGTTTTCTTTCCCTTTACTTTTTGGGTCACCAATTCCAAACTTACGTTACGATACTTTCGTAACGTTTTTTTAAGGTCATATTTAAGCCAATGTTGGTAGAAATTTGTTTATCGACACTAGGAACTCTTATTCTAGTAGGGCAACACCCATAGGCACACTCGCTCCCATTAATTCGTTAACAAATGGTTGTCACAGTGCACGCGGCGAAAGTTTTAGCAAAAAAACGTCTAAAGTGGTAGTGTGATTTTTACGGTAAGTAGTGATTATTATTAAACGGCTGTTTTTTCATACGAAAGGGTTTAGTTTCAAACGTCAGTAGCATGTATTATTATGTTCAGATTGCAATTATTTACCAAGATAATCAACCTTTTTTCAAATATACGTTACACTTATGTTACGAATACGTTACATTTTTACAAAACGTAACGTATTTTTTATGTTACGTAACGAAAATATGTGGTAAAGGGAAGTGCACACAGAAATTTACTGATTTCAATGAGTTTTATTAGATTTTGAATGACAGCATACTGTAACAAGTGTTTGCGAAACAAATCAAATTACTTTGTTATTTAGGTATTTTGATTTGCGGTTTTTTAAGTAATTAGCTGTTTCCAGTGGGTAATTTTACCCCCCTAGGGCTAATGAAATACAGTATAATTTACTAACGCGTTTAATAAATAAATAAATAAATAAATAATAATATTTATTAAATATCTTGGGACATCTTACACAAATCGACCTAGTCCCACGCTAAGCTCAATTAAGGCTTGTGATGTGGGTACCAAGCGACGATATATATAATAGATAGATACATGTAGATACTTAAATACATACACAACCATGACCAAGGGACAAATATTTGTGATAAATAAATACACAAATAATGCCCTCGCCGGGGCTCGAACCCGGAACCTCCAGCTTCGTAGGCAGAGTCACTACCAACTAGGCTACGGAGGCTGACAAAAAAGTGTTAATAGTGTTAATTAATAACAGTTCAATTTCCATTTAAGCATTTATGGTGATTTATTTAGTTTATTTAGTTCCAAAGATTACGGCATTAAAACATTTATAAATACTGTTAATTTAAGTAATTACTAAGTATGAGAAATCACATTATATGGGTTGATTATTATATCTGATTAAAACAACTATTT
>JALPQI010002339.1:0-104098 GCA_025490895.1 Thaumatotibia leucotreta
AACCAAACTGAGCATCGTTTATACCTACATTCCTCATCAGTTCGGGTTGCAAAAGCCTCTCCAATATCTTACCTAATATAGTACCGAGGGATATTGGCCTGTAGTTATTCAGGCTCGATAAGTCGCCAGTCTTGTTTTTAGGCACCGGTGTAACCACAGTTCTCATTAAATTATCCGGTAAGTAACTATACTGAATACATAAATTATAAAATTTTGACAACATGTTATAAATTTCGTCCCCAGCATAGATGATGTGCTCCAAACTTAGTCCGTCAAAACCCGGGGATTTACCACGCTTCATGGACCTCACTGTGCTCCGAACCTGCTTAGGGGTAACCACTAGTTCCGAGCGACCAGTGAGGCCACCCATGGTGTGAGGCACATCATCCATTAAAGGCAGCGGGTCAGTTTTAAAGTGTTTTGCAAACAAGTTCGCAATATCTGACGGTACTTCACATTTTTCTATACTACTAGGAATTTTCGATTTAGGATTTAACTTTTTAACAGATCCCCAAAACTGAACAAAGTTCTTATTCGTTTTATGTGTCGCTAAAATATCTAATTTTATTTTATCTTGATTATTCTGACACCACTTGAGTTTGTTCTTAAATTGTTTACGACTACTGTACATCTGCTCAAACAAAAGTCCCGAGGCAGGTTTACCACTCATAAGCCAGCATTTGAAATGAAAACGCGCTCGCTGGTGCAGATCTTTAATGTGATAATTCCACCCCGTAACCTGATTACATTTACGCGAACCACAACGAGAACCGGCGCTAGCTATAGATGCCCGTTGTAAGCAAGTAACAATATTTGTATACAAATTGTCAATAAGAACAAAATTCGTAGTACTAGAGTTACATTCTAAATATTGACTAGAATATTTCATGTTTTTAAAATTTTCACAGCATGTTTGTGCATATTTATTAATTTGGTCAATATCTCTGTTGCCCCATATAACTTGATTTACGGTCTTGTTAACATTATTCATAGGGTGACTATATTTTAATGACACGCATTTTAAGTTACACTCTCTTTCTCTCTTTCTCGGGGGAGCCTCACCCCTAGGGAACGCGTCCCCAGGTGGCGGATAGGGGAATGCTCGGCAGATATGCAGGGTAGGGGGGAAATAAAATACCCCCCGCGGACCAACAGGCCGGAGAAGGAAACTCCGTTATCAAAATACCCCCTCAATCAGGGCTGCTTGGACATCTTCCGATCCCAGGTTTGATTGGGTGCTGTGCACTGGGCTGGAGTGTGCAGAAATGCGGCGGCGGATGAGCTTCAAAAAGCCAACGGCGGCGTTATGGTCTTCCAGGAAGATCACAGTCTTGGTGTCAGGCGGCAGCCGACCGTAAAAAAAACAATATAGCCATTTAAATTTCCTTGTCCAAAAATGAAAGCACAAAATAAGAGAACAAGTAATAATACTAGGGCGTCCCCCGCAAGCGACGGTCGAGGCTGTGGAAATGTTAGGGCGTACCCCCAAAGCGACGGTCAAAGCAACACGAGCACATCATTGCGATTAGCAACCTGGAACGTAGGTTCCATGACGGGCAGAAGTGCCGAATTAAGCGACGTCCTGAAAAGAAGGCAAATTGATGCATGCTGTGTGCAAGAGACCAGGTGGAAGGGAGCGAAATCAAGACCAATAGGCAACGGGTTCAAGCTTGTATATAATGGCACAACCACTGGTAAAAACGGTGTCGGAATCATATTATCCGAAAATCTCACACAGCGTCTCATAAACATTGAGAGGGTAAGCGACAGATTGATAGCCGTGAAGCTGGCTCTTGAAAGACAACCTTGTTTTAACATAATATCTGCTTACGCACCGCAAACTGGTACAAATGATTGCGAAAAGGAAGCGTTTTGGGAGGATCTTCACAAACTCATGCAGAGTATACCAGTCGAAGAAACTGTACACCTTGGTGGAGATCTAAATGGCCATGTCGGCACCAGTAACACAAATGCAGAGAGATGGCATGGTGGCTTTGGCTACGGCACCCGTAACAGCGATGGGGAGGCTATCATAAATTTCGCATCTGGCTCCGACTTAGCAATCGTAAACACCTTTTACACGTCGCTGTCCACGGGCATGTACACGCTGAGCACTACAAATTGGTGCCCCCCGAGTTCAATTCGAATTGCAGCCAATCGGTCACTCGCGCAATCTATGACGGAGACGTTGTGGAACAAAGATTTCCGCCACATTAATGCGACACCACCATACGGGCGTCCACGCAACACTCCCAGCGATGTATCAACCGAGGATTTTGCATAGCCACCAAAGTCGCTATTTATTTGATGTATGAGACCTAGGTCGTGAGGGAGGAGCCATGTCTCCTGAAGTGCTATAATATCCGAGGTTGCTGTCAGTTGGTGCACATGTTGTTTTGATCGTTTTATGGACTTACAATTGAAAGATGCCAGGCGCATTGATTGTGTGGTTACTGTAGTTGTACTATCCATTAATGTGAGTAGTAGGCGACTTGGCGGCATATGCACGCTCACGATAACGGCGGTAAACAATGCCACTCGGCCAAAAATTGCTGTCCAGGAATTTTGAAACTTGACTATTTTTTATACAAATTTTGAACGAATTGAACGTTTTTTCGACATGTTGTTTCAACATTTCAACTTTAATGCAGTCCTCCCCCATAGTTCTTATGTGGTCGAGAATATCTGTTTCTTTCACTGCTTTCTTCGTCCTCGAAACGTAAATAGCACAATCAGGTTCTACCACCTCGATACGGGTCACGTCGTTGTTAAGTGTGCCTCGCATATTTTTCTGTTTCGAGCGCTTTTTCTTCTGTACTAGCCTAAATTCACCTTTATCGACTGGGTCATTAAAAGTGCCATTCGGTTGCACGGCGGATTGAGACACAATAATATCTCTGTACGTAGGTACTGGCGGTACGCATAGATCGGGTGCAAAGGTCGGCGGCGTCGCAGGTAGTGCGCCGGGTGACTGCGGTGAGTTAGTAACAATATTCGCAATTTGTTCCGTTATCTGCGGTGACTGCGGCCTATCAGTCTTATCACTGTTCGACTTTTGTGTTTTATTCGAACGCCCGTTATTACGGCTTAATGTCTGAGTCGGCGGTATTGAGGGATGTGAAGACTTGATCCCGCTATTTAAGCAAAGAAGTCTACGCAAATCTGCAATTTCTTCGTGCATTTTGGACTCAAAGTTTGACATTTCCATTTTTGAGACTGTGTCCAGGCGAATCATCTGAACTTCGTTCTTTAAAAATGCCAAATCTTTTAGTAATCTTGATACATCGACATGGTCAAACGTAACTGCCGGTAGGCGGCTTAAATCTTTGGCTACAAACACGGGATGCTTCGTACGTACACTTTCTTTCAATAACTTTATTACATCCTTGACATTTTTCTTTTTCCTGTCTTCTCCTCTTCTTGTTGGGCATCTAGAACCGTCGTCAATCGCATTAAAAATAATGGATGTATACCGTGTGTAAATCTAATACGGGCTATAAGCTAAACCAGGCATGGGATTCAAAGTCAAAGTCAAAGTCAAAGTCAAATAATTCTTTATTCAAATTGGAATAGCAACAAACTCTTTTGAATCGTCTAGGTATTGAAACTACTTCCGGTTCGAACCCTACACCGCTGACCCAAGAAGAACCGGTAAGAAACTTGGCGGGAATTATTTTTTCAATCAATCATGGTACATCTTACAACTAACATGCATTAAAAAAACAAACATAAAATTGATTTTAAATAAATTGAAATAGAATAATAATAACAAGAGATGTAAAGTCTCTAAAAAGTCAGAACATTTATAAGTAATAATTTATAGAGAAGTAAAGGTTTCTCTCCGAATAGGTATATAATAATAACATTATATAATGCACGTTTGGAGATGTATAAGGTCTCCAAGCGTAAATTATCGTAATTGAATGTCATGACTTTAACAAACTAATAATTAAATCCTAAATTACTCCCACGGTGTTTTATCATTCATGTAGTCTTGTGTACTATAATAAGCTTTAGATATAAGTTTACGCTTTAAAAATTCTTAAATTTATTGACTGAAAATTCAGTAACATTTACTGGAAGTTTATTATAAAATCTTACACAATTACCCATGAATGATTTCCTAATTTTATGGAGCCGAGTGGCGGGTACTGCGAGCTTATGTTTGTTTCTAGTATTAATATTATGTATATCACTATTTTTCCTAAAATTGCTAATATTTTTATGTACATACATAATATTCTCATAGATGTATTGAGAATACAATGTCATTATATTAATAACCTTAAACTTATCTCTAAGTGAGTCTCTAGGGCTCATTTTATATATCGCTCGAATAGCCCTCTTCTGCAGAACAAAAATAGTGTTAGTCTCTGAATTGGCAGCACTGCCCCATAATAAAATGCCATACGACATAATGCTATGAAAATAACTAAAATATACTAACCGAGCTGTATCGACGTCAGTTAATTGACGGATCTTGGTCACTGCAAAAGCTGCAGAACTCAGTTTATTCGAGAGATTAGATATGTGAGGACCCCACTGAAGCTTAGAGTCTAGTGTTATACCAAGAAAGACTGTACTTTCAACTATTTCCAATTCCTCACCTTTCACAAATATACTAGCCTGTTGATGCTTTACGTTACTTGTAACAAATTTAATACATTTAGTTTTTTTCTCATTCAACATTAAGTTATTCATATTAAACCAGTTCACTACTTTAGAAATAGCATTGTTTACATCATTCCAAGCTTGTTGCTGTCGTTTGACTTTAAAAATAAGTGAGGTGTCGTCTGCAAACAATACTATGTCATTCATGAGTGTAATCATGGATTACGAGGTTTTTTTTAAGTTACACAGATTTTTTTTTAAATTCTCGGAGTGGCAATGAACGTAAATACGAACATTTGTTAATATTGATATGGCAGCTTTTGAAATTAGCTGTCTACGAATGTTTATTTTCTTTGTTGCTCTAATTTTTAGTTAAAGCTATCTAAATGTACTCATTATGTCCTAAGCTTATCTCAGTTAAGAGATTCGCCCGTATTAGACTTACACCCGGTATAGAGATTCTGACTTAGCTTAAAACCTATTGAATATTACATATTTGAACCAGAACTCAATTTCAAATTTTATCAACTGTATTTGTATTGTGTTTTGTTGACCGTTCACGAGGGTTGCAGTCAATATTAAACTTTCTATAGAAAACTTGGCAAAAACACAACAATAACTGCTATTGTGAATCTTTTAAGCGTAAAGTTAACGTATTTCTGAAATTGCACGTTCTTATTGTTGTCAATATAATAAATCATATAAACGTAAAATGAAATCGTCCGTGCAAAGTTGCAAATAGTTGTGATCAAAACATTATTATGGTTAATGTAACAAATTAACAATTGGCTATGTAAAGTTTTTTGAAGGTATGAATATAATATTTTTCCCTGATAGCCGTACTCTTAAGGTTCAAGAAAATGCGACTCTTTTATTTTATTTCTTATAATACAATACAATAGATTACAATACTCTTTCTTGCACTCCTCGTAACATAAAAAAGAAAATAACAAAAAATTCGAATCTTAAAAGTAGAGGTAACACAACAGGCGGTCTTATCGCTAAAGAGCGATCTCTTCCAGACAACATTTGGGCAATGAAACAACATTTTTATAACTTGTTAACAATCTTTTTTTAAGTGAGTGAGATGATATTTGTGCTGTTTTGTGTATTAACAGAGCCTAATGCTTCGCAACAAGTACAATGAAATAGAAAAAAAAATGATTTAAACCTCATAGACAACCTTAGACACCTACTCTATTAATTTGTAAACACTGACATACTCCTAGCACGTGTCGACGTAAACCCTTCGCATTTGCTCATGCTTCATTAAACAACCACTCAGGATTTGTTTACCTACGTTCCTAACATTCACACAACATTTTTTCATATGAGTTCGTTTGTTCGTTTGAACATCTGTCGTTTCCCCTTATTTGGTTTTGCTACAGGGTGGACAGGTAATACGGGTGCATTTCTTCACGGGCTTTGCGTAACGTAACAAGTACATTTAATATTAGATAACTAGGTAATATACAGGGCGTCCTACGGCGAAAAAGTTGACTAACCCAAACATAGGCACAAAATGGCCAAAACAAGGGCATTGCTACTGCCAACGAGGTTTTGGAAAGCAGAATATATCTACTACGTGCTAGGTACTATAATTACTACTTCTGAATGTTTAATTTATTCGACATCTTACGTAATTATGGGATAATTTTTTATCACTCAATTACTCGTAAAAAACCTAGTGTGAATCTTAGGCACTTGTTCCACCGCGAACGAGCAAGTTATGAGCTATAGAAATAACCAAAAATAAGCGCCCCCGTGTAAACAAAAGAAACACAGCGACATTTATAGCTCATAGCTGACCAAGTAACTATAAAAATCGCCGTATCTTTCTTATTTACACGGGCGTGCATATCTTTAGGTTCGTTTTTATAGCCGCCAGCTCATAGCTTACTCGCTCGCGACAAATGCCTTAAAGTGGGGTCGTTTTTGGAACCTTAAGTGGGCCGATTCTTTGCTTTCCTCTTCAAATAAATGCTTTTGAAGGGTATCGTGCCAGCTTTTGACTGTCAATACATTTGTGCAGTAGTTCGGAATGTAAAGACACGTGGAACGTATGGGCATGCATTACTGACAGAAGCCATCGTTTTCTGTACAGACTAACAATGATTGATGATGTGTTTGCGCCGGAATGGGAGGTGTGGCAATTTGTAATATCAACGATAAATCGCGCTTGGGAAAACGGAATTCGCTGCAAAGTGGACGGAAAACAAGTACTTGTATTGCAAAAAATTGTAATAAATAAATAATAAACAAACAAACAAAAAAGGCTTTTAATGAAAACAACATTGTTGTGTCAGCAATTCTCTTTATTTTTGCCACTAAATTGAAATATGAAATTTTGGGTAAATTTTATACTATTTCTGCTCAGAATCACGAGCTGATTCCATTTCCGGCGAAAAAAAATGTCCCAAAAATTTCATACATATTTCGAATATCCTCTTGTGTTACCGCCATAGAAGGTGTATGGAAAATAGTAACACAATAAGAAAAAAAATCATGGGACACTTTTTTTTTCGACGGAAATGGAATCGGCTTGTGATTCTGAGTAGAAATAGTATAAAATTTACCTAAAATTTCATATTTCATTTTAGTGGCAAAAATAAAGAGAATTGCTCGTGTTACGAATACAATGTTGTGTTACGACTTATGGCACTGAAAAGGATGACAAATTGAAAAATGTTGTTGAATTTAAACATGTCTAAAAAATTATTATAAATAAATACTTATTTATTTGAAGCTTGCAATAGAAATGTTTGGAGAAGAATTAATCTATATTTTGATTACAAGCTGGTTAAAAAAGACCTTCGTAAATATACATAATTTACAGGAAGATGTTTTATTCACCGTAAAAATTTTAGAGGTTTAATTCTGGTCCGATTCGAGAATAAGAAATCTGGGTGCTTAGACAAGTTGCCAATCACTAACGCTTAATCGTCAATCGTAAACGAAAGGCAGCTGTCTTTGTCGCACTAATATGAAAGAGTTACAGAGAGGGAAAACTACGATACGTTAGCGATTGGCAACTCGGCTAAGCATCCTGATGTTCGAGACAATCGGATGTCGATCCAATAGTAAAAATGAATCAATATGACCTCAGCATTGACTCTCTAAAATTTTAACGGTGAATATAAAATCAACCTGCACATATTAATAAATATGACAATTAATAATTTACTATTATTTCTGTTTGTAAGAACTTTAACTCCATACGCTTTTCAAATTAACTAGCTATAAGCTAAAAACTACAATCAGGAACACAGAAATATCTACTATCAATTTCTTAACAATTCGCCATCTGTCCTATTTATCTACTATTCTACTACATTGATTTCTCAATCTAACCCTTACATCTTTATAATAAGAACCAAACTCGCAAAAACATGTTACATATGCGCAGACGCATGCGGGCGGACATCAAAAATCGTAAATTCTGTCTCTTCCACTCTAATTACGCTTTAACGGGAGTAAGAGAGACAGTTTCCGATGATCGCAGTTGATTTATTGCGATGTAATTGTTGGATCGATTTACTATTGACTTGGTTAGGGTGTTTGACCATTTGGTGTGTGTGACCCTATTTCTGTATAATTGATGTGCTTTGTGATTCTGGACACGTTTTGTTACATTGTTGAATAATTGGAACAAATAGAAATTCACATTTAATGTAAAATTGAAGAGAGTTACTTATTTATTTAATAATTTAAAATGATTGGTCATCGGCACAAGGTTTAAGGGCGAGCATCGCCTTCTTGTGTCGTTTTTGGTGCAAAGGTTGTCCAAGGCTATCCAGCATGGAATTGCTGCCAGCGTTATGGGTACCATATGGTACCTTTGCACCGTTAGTATAGTTTAGTAAGCTTTGTGTTCGTGTTTATAATGTAGAGGTAATTGTAATAATATAGATTTTTTATATAATGCTGTTTTTTTAATAAAAAAATAATAAATAATATTTTTTTTTATTTATTCAGACATCTCAGGTCCATCATGTTAATAAACAGCACTTATGTATTACATAACAGCCGGTCTGATAACACTCTTAGTATACTGTTGGGACTATCTTGTATTCTTTTACGGATGGAGGCCATTTTCTTACGCATTATTGCGTGGAAGCCGTCTACATGGGCATCAGCAAACATGCCAGATGCACTACAGAATCTAGGTAGTCCCAACAGCACCCTAAACATGTTATTGTAAAGAACACGCAAGGCGCTGATTGCTCGTTGAGTGTATCTAGCCCATAGGCCGCTCGTGTAGAATGACTGACAGAAGGATTTAAATAAAGTTATTTTTACTTCTTCTGTACAGTGGAAAAACCTACGAGCCAGCATATTCCCCCGAACAGCCAGCGCCCTACGTTCTCTCTCAATATCACAGTCATCTTTCAAGTTGCTCGTGATCATGTGACCCAAATATTTAAAGCGGTCAACCTTTTGGAGCTCACTTCCATATAATTTATATATTTATTTTCAAAACTACAATTTATGTATATAGATTAAATCTAACTAATCTACTTAACCTAACCTATATCTAAGATTGGCCCTTGTGGCATTGTACCGAGAATGCTGGCGGCATTTCCTCGCTGTATCGCAATACTGATGCGTTGTGCGAGGAAGTTGCCAGCTCTTCGGTCTCTAGTTACATCAACCAGACGTTTCGCGATCTCAGCAAACAATTTGCGTGCGCTGGGGCCCCAAGAACCTAAAGTTTCTACGCCAAACGGTACAAAATCGTACTCTTTGCCGAGGCCCTTATATTTATTACGTTTTAACGGGATTATGTTAAGTAAGAGTTTTTGAAATATTTATAATGTAATAAAAATTGGAAATAAATATTGACTTCAAACTAAATCCTAAAAATAAAATTAAACCTCATATTTTAAAGACAAACGGGTCTTAATCGCGTAAACTTACGTTTAATTATATCCTGACGTTTCGGGCATGACGTTACACCCGTGGTCGCAGGCAGACTGAATTAAACGTAAGTTTACGCGATTAAGACCCGTTTATCTTTAAAATATGAGTAATAATCGTGAAAGTTTAAATCAATATAAAATTAAACCTATGAAAAAAGTCCTTAAAAAACCTCATGATTTAAACCGCCGTTATTGGTCCCCGATGCAAAGGTGTCCATCATGCTCGCTGCGTTTCCGCGATGAATCACGATAGACAGTCTCTGCTCCATGAACGAACCGGAGCGGTACTTATTTTACAAAATTTATTTTAACCCTTTGCACGCCGATCACGAACACATCTCGTTTATTTTCGCAGTTCTTGAACTTTAGTGATAGCGTATTAGAGATCAAATTTAAACGATTTTTTTTCTGCTGTGAAAGGGTTAATGCCTGATTGGTTACATTATTTTATTTATAAAAATAAATATAACATGACAAGCTTAAAATAAACCTAACATAAGAAATAAAATAACACAAAAATGGAGCCTTTCGGAAGAGTGCCTATTATGCAGGCCGCGCGTAAAAATATATGTAATTTGATTTGTTTCACAAAACTTCTGTATTTACTTATTAATACCAGGAATAGGCACGAGAAGTAATAAATATCAATTAACTAGTAGACAGTTATTAGGCAATGATTAGAAGTTACGACATTTTTACAACATACGGTGCGATTTTTACCATCAAAATGTCCTTTAAAAATGAGGTAGCAACCGAATCTAAATTTAACTTATCATACCGCGTAAAAAACCTCCCTTGGATAAACATCCCGTCGCAAAGCTCCAGAAATCTTAAAAAACCTTCCCATTAATCTGATCAAGAGTTTTTACAAGGATTCTTTGATTGCTTTGTTGAAAACCCTACCAATAATCTCGATCGCAACTGCCGCTCGCTAAACGAAAAGTAGACAAAAAACAACCTTATTTATATGATACAAGACCCACGTTGACCTTCAGGATCGCATTTTTATTTTTGTTCTTTGTTCGATTACAATCTTCTTTTTGCTTTGAAAGAACTGACATTTGATACAAAATTGAACCTTATGCGGTTTTCAAAGCGTGTAAAGGTGTGTTTGGCGACGGTAAATGAAGTTTGTGCTCCGGTGGACTATGGATGACACTCAAGGATTTAATAAAGGATGTTTTCGTAATTAGGACTTATTGTCGTGGGTTCGAGTCCCGAGTGCTCTTCAGGTGCAATAATAATACTTTGATTTTGGCCTTTTTTTTTAGGTTTAAGGGTTTTTATACCGGATTATTTTGGCTGATTGAAACCTTTTAAGTTGAGTTTGTGATCGCTTAAGCTTAAGACCAGGAGAATTTACTTAGATTTATAAACCTTTTCATGTTTACCGACTACTTAAAAAGATCCTTCGCCCTCCCCTCATTAAAATTCTACATGTTAGTAAATTAAAATAAATATATTTTTTAGTACAGATGGTGGCTCTAGTGGGAGAAGTGGGTCATTTTACGTCAAGTCCAAAACTTCGGAGGGCCATCTGTACTAAAAACGTCGTACGAGACACGTGAATAAACGTTACTCGTGTCGATTTAAAACACTCCTTTTTTAATTTTTCACCTCTTCATATTTCATGTTTTTCACACTTGTATCGTAATGTACTATTTTAACCCAACAATAGTAGAATGTTACCCAATGGTTGAAAGCAACCCATTTTACCCGAGATGTTTTGGCGCCCGAACGCAAAGAGAGCTCCAATAGTTCCGTGGGTGAAATGGATACTTTCCTGAGGTAGGCAAGGCATTAAAATTTCCAAACAGGAGAAATGAAATTTTTTATACATTGTGATACAATCTACCATAACACGCTCGTTAAATAAAACTACTATAACTTGCGTAATAAAAAAATAAATCAAATTTAAACAATTATGTGAAAAAAACTGCAAAAACAACACACTGCTAAATGAGATCAGGCTTATTTCTATAACGAAACTTCTCTTTTCCAGGTGTAGACGAACTGATCCCAGATGAAGGAGTCCGGCTGACGACGGAGCCGCACGACGCGGTGGTAGAAGAGGGGGAGGCGGTGGTACTGCCGTGCGCGGCGGCGCGGGGGGGCGGGGGTCACGTGGCGGCATCGCGCCGACGCGCCGCCGCGGAGGGACGATGCGGTGTCTAGCGAGGACAAGTACAGGTCAGTGAGATATTTGCGAATAATGTTGAAAATGGCCGCCGTTTCTAATATTTTTAGTTTTAGTCCGATCATTCGATTGGAAAATTTGGTTTGACTGACCCGATTCTAGCATGGTTTAAGGAAGGGCGTTTTGAGAACTTGTCGTGAGCGGGTCGCGATGAGAGTGCCAGAAGGCACGCTGTGTGGCGCACGCGTCTCATCTCACGCACTCGCTCTTAAAAGACGCGAGTTTGACCGAGCCTTTACGCTAAACCTCCCCTTACGTTGATATAACACTAGTACCCTAACGTCTTACACAATATGCGTTTAAATAAAATAAATAAATAAATATCTTGGAACATCTTACACAAATCGACCTAGTCCCACGGTAAGCTCAATTAAGGCTTGTGATATGGGTACCAGGCGACGATATATATGATAGATAGATACATATAGATACTTAAACAAATAGACAGCCATGACCAAGGAACAAATATTTGTGATAAATAAATACACAAATAATGCCCTCGCCGGGATTCGAACCCGGAACCTGCAGCTTCGTAGGCAGGGTCACTACCAACTAGGCTACGGAGGCTGACATGATGTTGAAAATGGCCGCCGTTTCTAATATTTTTAGTTTTAGGCCGATCATTCGATCGGAAAATTTGGTTTACCAGACCCGATTTCGGCATAGTTTAAGGTTCAAATATGCGCTAGTGGGGTGCAATGAGATTGCAAGACTGCACACTGCGTTACACGCGCGTCCCGTCTCACTCACTCGCTCTTAAAACACGCGAGTTTGAGAGACCCTTTAAGCTAAATTGTGGCTGAATCGTTCCTTATGTTGAGATATCTGCTACATATCTATCTATCAACCTGGCTAACGTGATATATTTCGTTTCAGGAAGCAGCTACCGAACGGATCTCTAGTAATCGAAAGCATGTCAGCATCGCTGGCGGGGCATTACCAGTGTGTGGCCACCGGGAGCGCTGGCAGCGTAGTGTCGAGAGTTGCTCTATTATATTTAGCAGGTGAGAATCCTTGAAGACAACTTCTAGAAGGTTCTATCATGATCTAGAGCATGTCAGCATCCCTGGCGGGGCATTACCAGTGTGTGGCCACTGGGAGCGCTGGCAGCGTAGTGTCGAGAGTTGCGCTATTGTATTTAGCAGGTGAGAATCCTTGAAGACAACTTCTAGAAGGTTCTATCATGATCTAGAGCATGTCAGCGTCCCTGTTAGTGTCTAGAGTTGCGCTATTGTATTTAGCAGGTAAAAACACTTGAAAACAACTATTTAATGAGGAAAACTGTTTACTAGCCTTTTCATCTTTGCAACATCATTTCTGGTAACACTAAAACCAAGGAACTATAATTATACTCTCTGAATTTAAACTATTGTCCGACATAATACTGCTAAAATATAATGGAACGGCTAAACTCACATGTATTTCACGAGATCACGAGTGACATGTTCGGACAGCCTAGGTCTTTATTATCAAACACCGAGTCCGTTGCTACTAGTAATGTACAAGTTGCAGAACATTTTCGGAAATTGCGGGAATGTACTCGGTAATTTCCGAAAATTTTCACGTGGATTTAAGAGTACATAAGTTCTCATTGAGAATGTTACCATGAAAACTTATAAAACAGTGTTATTAAGAATATTATATTTCACAATTAAAAGGTATGTATATACAACAGTTTTGGCATGATTAGATTGCAGGTAAAATTTAAATTGTCGAGAACATTCTCCATAGAAGTTTCGCAACTTATTAAACTTCTCCTCGGTACATTGCTAGTTGCTACCGCGATGCCCATGCCGCCCGAACTACTCTCTAGTGATTGAAGTCGTGATATACTTAAATAAACACCTATAACATTCCCTTGGGAAAACCTTGGCAGAAAGACGAATCAGACCTTTGTAGTACCTAGTAGTAAATCAATTCGAACTTGTCCCTATAAGGGATATCTTCCAGCTAACCTTTGAGAAGCTAAGTGAAGACTTTGTCTTAAACGCGTATTTATCAGATTCTGACGAGGTGAGCTGGATATTGATTGTCCGATATATCAAACTAGGGCGGTTAAAAGGTTAATAAAACTCTCGGGACTTTTGCCAAGCCAAACAAAAGCTTTTATAAAATGAACAATCATTACCTATTTCTATTCCAGACGTGCCGCCGCTCATCCCAGGCCCCAGGTCCATACTCGGTACCGTCGGCTCGCCAGCACTGCTGCCGTGTGGGGTCTCAATCCCTCCACGGATAGCTGTGAGGCTGCAGGGACCAGCGGCATTGCCAGAGAGGAAGGTGTATTCTGCGGCGAGGCTACACAGCCCTCCACCGGTGCTGAAACTCAATGTAAGTCTAGCGTGCCAGGTAGTGACGGCAGTAAGAATACAATAGTACATTGTGCATCAAGGGAATTAAATACGGAATTACTAACGAGAGTGTTAGAAGCCCGACGCCGTCAGGCGGAGGGCTTTTATGACTCGAGTTAGTATTCCGCTTACCGACCGTGATGCATACAATGTTTTTCATCACACTTGCCGACAAAAAAATAAGTTTTAAGACATAATATTATTAAATGATGTACTGACATTTCTATTACTCCCTAGGGAATTGCACTTTTCTATTACTCCCGCTACGCACGCAAGCAATGGCGCGCTTAGACAGCAAGTGTGATGAAAAATTGACTTTATCATATTATTGTACTCTAACTAATCACTCACTTTACAAAGTGACAAATAACACATGAGGGGTTAACATTTTACTAGTACATTGTGTATTAAGGGCGGTAAATAAGAAATTGTGAACGAATGCCCAAGCCGAAGGCGCGGGCTTTATTTCACACGAGTTCATAATTCTTGTACACACGATGTTTACATCACATCTGTGAGGCAAAAAAGTAAATAAAATAATATATTTTCACAAAACTACTCTAAAATGGTCTAAATCATTTCTCAAAATCAGGGATGACTTAAATTTATCATTATTATTAAAGAAATCCCGGCACGGCGTGCGCCTGCATGCGGGCGCCGCGCTAGTGCGACGTAATGTTGTAAGAAAATTCTTGATTACCCTAATAATAATAATATATTCTTTATTGTGCACCAAATTATAAAAAACACACTAAAATAAACACATATAGCAAAACCTACGTAACAACAGGCGGTCTTATCGCTAAAAAGCGATCTCTACCAGACAACCTTAGGGTAGTAGGAAACACAGATGAAAACAATGAACGGGTAGTGCAGATAAAATCATAGTTGAACAGCAGAACACATACATCGAAACCTATTCGGCGTAATGACGCATCTATGGCGCGCATCGCCGCAGCGCATTGGCGCACTTACCGAACAGGTGTGATGAAAAAATATTTCAATGTTGGTACTATAAATAAACTGACATGTCATTGAAATGGTCGGTAGCGAGAAGGCTCGGTTGATATCCACATCACAAGCCCTAATTGAGCTTACCGACGGACTAGGTCAATTTGTGTAAGATGTCCCTCTTGTCCCAGGATATTTATTTATTTAGTTCAACATTCCTTCACGTTCCAGGTGACATGGCTAAAGAACGGGTCCCCGGTGCGGCTGGAGGCCGCAAGGGTCTCCGTGACCCCGAGCGGCGCGCTGGAAATGGATCCCCTTCGGCCTCACGACGCTGCCAGCTACCGCTGTAGGGTGTCACTGTCACCACACAAGCACAAGTGAGATCCATTGGCGTTTGTTTTTGTTCTTTCAGTTCCTTTTAGACTTCACATGGTGACGGGGTATTTCTGATCCTTTCAATCGCGCATAAAGTGCCAACAGCAATGGGTAGTGTGAGGGAACTGACAAAACATGGCCCTATCTTCTTCCACCATTCACAACACTATTATGGTAGTACCTATATCGCAGCGGCGCTCTGGAAATGGATCCTCTTCGGCCTCACGATGCTGCCAGCTATCGGTGTAGGGTGTCACTGTCTCCACATAAGCACAAGTGAGAACTATTGGCGTTTGTTTTTGTTCTTTCAGTTCCTTTAAACTTCATGGTGACAGGGTATTTCTGATCCTTTCAATCGCGCATAAAGTGCCAACTGCAATGAGTAGGGTGAGGGAACTGACAAAACATGGCCCGATCCACTTCCACCATTCACAACACTATTGTGGTAGTAACTATATCGCAGTGGCGCGCTAGAAATGGATCCCCTCCGGCCTCATGACGCCGCTAGCTACCGATGTAGAGTGTCACTGTCACCACACAAGCACAAGTGAGAACTATTGGCGTTTGTTTTTGTATATCCTTTCAGTTCCGGCAGACTCTTTTCCTCTCGCCTCTTTTCTTGACCGAATGAAAACAAAAACTTGCCTTTTCGCCTACTCGCCGTTGCATGCATCAGCCTATGATAGTCCACTGCTGGACGTAGGCCTCTCCTATTAACTATGCGTATGCCCATAATCGCCACGCTGGGCAAGCGGATTGGCGATCGCAGTAATGTGTCCACTATGATGACGCTGCTGCCCATCATCAATTTTTTATCAAATAATGGTCAGTGACACTTCAATCCCTTAGTCGACTCTTACGACACCCGCAGGAGGAGTTGGGGTGGTGACAAATGTATTCTTACTGCCGTCACCACACGGCCATACTTTGCCAAGAAAAGGGTTAACATGGTGGTGGGATATTTGAATCGCGTATAAAGTGCCGACAACAATGGGTAGAGGAACATGACAAAAATCGTGGCAATGCCCTATCAACTTCCTACACTATTGTAGTAGTATAATATAGCAGTGGAAATGGACCCCCCCCCCCACCCCGGCCTCATGATGCTGCCAGCTAACGGTGTAGAGTGTCACTGTCGCCATCCGATGAGAGTGTGATGAGTAATCTTAATCGTGTGATTGTAGAACGGGCGAAGAGATCGAGCTGCGCGTGAGTCCAGAGTCGCCGGACGAGGAGCCCCCGCGCTTCGTCGCCACTCCTCAACCCGTCACCGTCATCGAAGGTCAGTCCCACACTTGTCTTAGCTCCTTCATTTACAAGAACCCTAGCTTTTAGACACATGTGATTTAAGAGACATGTTGCGTTTGTTTAAATTTTTAAACGTCAGTCTATCTATCAGACAGACATCTACCAGACAGATATTATACAACACACAAGCATCACATCACAAGCCTTAATTGAGCTTACCGTGGGACTAGGTCGATTTGTGTAAGATGTCCCAAGATATTATACGAGGTGCCCATGAGGAAAGGTAAAATTCTAACAGCATATTCCTGAGACTAAAAGAAGCAAAAAATGTTAAATGAGTTTTGATCAATGTGAAAAAAAAAATGTTTTTTCCTTTTTTTATGTTTTGAATGCCTTAATACACAAAAAAGGAATTCATTCATGAAACTATCGCAAAAAATGCACTTTAGAGTTTTTTTTTTACATTTGTTAGGTAATGAAAGGTTTCATGTTCATTTGATGTCTGTCAATTAAGTGTGACAAAACTAAGACAACATGGTGACAAAATCGTTTCCTAAAATGCGTTTATCATAGCGTAACGGTATAAAACGGTTTTAAGAAAAATCGAATTTTCTCTTACAATAGACTGAATCCAGAAAACTTCATATGACTTTTGTAACTTCAAATTTGATAGAAATCCGCTGTTGATTTTTTTCCCTTTCCTCATGGGCACCCTGTATACAGGGTGGTCCAAACCTTGACGTCAAAAAATTTTTTTTAGGCTCCCTACGTCATGGGCTATCAGAATATACCCCATGTATGTTAGCCGATTTTTTGTAGTTTTCGAGTTATGAATTTTTGAAAAAAAATGTTTTTGAGAAATTCTGGAATGAAGAAGTTTATTGATAAAAAAAAACTTTTGTGTTTTTTTAATATTTTCTTATTGTAAAAGTATTACTACAAATAAAGCATTTACTGACAAAAAAATTAGCGTCCTCACTTTGATACAAGTAGGATAAAAAATACCAAATTCAAAATTTTACGTTAAAATCGCATCAAAATAGCATTAATGTACGTAAATAAAAAAAAATAAAACATGTCCCAAGGATTTTTGGTAATCTAAAGACTGCCCTAGACCTTAAACCTTCGTAAAAGCAAAAAAAAGTGATACTTAATGATGAGGATTTTTCGGAGTAGTCTGTCAAATAAACTTAAAAAAAACTTCTAGATTTTTAATTTAAAAATAAAGTAAAATTTCGTCTGTTTTGTTGTCCTTATCAATAAACAAAGACAGAAAATACCACGAAAATTCAAGTTATTCAAGTCATTTTTTACTACTTTAAAATTTTAAGCTTTTTTAAGTTTATTTGACTGACTACTCCGAAAAATCCTCATCATTAAGTACCACTTTTTTTTTGCTTTTACGAAGGATCAAGGTCTAGGGCGGTCTTTAGAATACGAAAATTCCTTGGGATATGTTTTTTTTTATTTACGTACATTAAATGCGTTTTTAGCGTAAAATTTTGAATTTGGTATTTTTTTATCCTACTGTATAAAAGGACGCTAATTTTTTTGTCAGTAAATGCTTTATTTGTAGTAATACTTTTACAAAAAGAAACTAGTTAAAAAACTAAATAGTTTTTTTTTTATTAATAAATTTCTTCATTCCAGAATTTCTCAAAAAAAATTTTCAAAAATTCATAACTCGAAAACTACAAAAAATCGGCTAACATACATGGGGTATATTCTGATAGCACATGACGTGAGGAATCAAAAAAAAAAATTTTGACGTCAAGGTTTGGACCACCCTGTATATTTATTGAACTTTTCTTTTGTTTACAAAGAACCGTAAACGTTTTACAATTTTTCGTGTTTGACGTGTAATATTGGTGTCGTGTGCACAGGCGCGTCGGTGACGTTCGACTGCGCGGCCGTCGGCAACCCCAAGCCGGAGATCACGTGGCTCAACATGGGCGTCGCTATCGACCTCAAGTAAGTTGCAATACGAATTACTTTTTTTAGTACAGATGGTGTACTTTTTAGGCTCTAGTGCGAGAAGTGGATCATTTTACGTCAGGTCCAAAACTTTGGACGGCCATCTGTACTAAAAAACGTCGTACGAGACACGTGCAATTGTGTAATGTACTATTCTAATTCTGTGGCCCCTAGCTAAAAAGGGTACGAGTATAACACGCGGGCCATTTTGGAACATACTATTAAAATAAAAACACCAATTCATCACTATAGTACATTGTACATCTAAGGAGGTATGAAGTGCGGTATTACTAACGAGAGTGTTAGAAGTTTTTAATGGCTCGAGTTTGCATTCCGTTTACCGACCGTGATTCGTACAATATATTTCATGAATGTAACTCCATATCTCCAAGAACTGAACAGATTTTAATTATTTTTTAATCCAAAGGGTGTAAACCCGTGGTCTCACGTTGCTTTTTTGTTTGGTGATTATTAACTGCAATATCATGTTAACTTATGTTCATAGTTCGGACAAATATGCGTCATTGTTCGCAATAATATGGACATGACTCCAATGTTGATTGAATGATTAATTAAACAAATAATTGTTCAAATTTAATTCTGATTCTGTATGGTGAATATTTACTCAGATTTCCATAGTTACCGATATCAAATAATGTCACATCACATCATCAGCCTATGATAGTTCACTGCTGGACGTAGGCCTCTCCTATTAACTATGCGTATAGACGCATTATCAAATATGTAATTTTTAGTACACGATTATTTTTTTGTAGTCATGTCCATATTATTGCGACCAATGACTCACATTACTCAGATCTCTACTTATGTTTAAAAAAAAAGAATAAAGGTTTAAAATAAACCTGAAACTATGTTCCAGTGACCTTGACTCTCGTTTCTACCTGGTGGGCTCGGGCTCTCTCCGGGTACAAGCGGCGCGCGCCCTGGACGCCGGCAGCTATACGTGTCGAGCGCATTCTCGCCTCGACTCTACCGACTCTGCCACCACCTTGACCGTGTTGGTGAGTGTTTCAGACTTCTGGGTCATCTGGTGGGCTAGGGGTCTCTGCTGCTAGACGTGTCGAGCGCATTTTCGCCTGGATCCTACCGACTGCGCCACCACCGTGACCGTGTTGGTGAGTGTTTCAGATTTCTGGGTCTGATGGGCTAGGGGTCTCTGTAGGAGATTGACGTGTCGAGCGCATTCTCGCCTGGATCCTACCGACTGCGCCACCACCCTGACCGTGTTGGTGAGTGTTTCAGACTTCTGGGTCTGATGGGCTAGGGGTCTCTGTAGGAGATAGACGTGTCGAGCACACTCTCTCCTGGATCCTACTGACTGTGCCACCACCCTGACCGTGTTGGTGTTTCAGATTTCTGGATCTATATGGTGGGCTAGGGGTCTCGCTGTAGGAGCTAGACGTGTCGAGCGGATTATCGCCCAGGCGAGGTGTGAGGTGGCGCAGTCGGTAGGATCCAGATCCTACCGACTGCGCCAACATCCTGACCGTGTTGGTGAGTGTTTCAGATTTCTGGGTCTATATGGTGGGCTAGGGGTCTCGCTGTAGGAAATAGACGTGTCGAGCGCATTCTCGCCTGGATCCTACAGACTCGGCCACCACCCTAACCGTGTTGGTGAGTGTTTCAGAATCCGAAGGATCCAGGTCTCGCTATAGAAGCTAGACGTGTCGAGTGAATTATCGCCCAGGGAAGGAGCGAGGTGCGAGGTGGCGCAGTCGGTAGGATCTGGATCCTACCGACTGCGCCACCATCCTGACCGTGTTGGTGAGTGTTTCAGATTTCTGGGTCTATCTGGTGGGCTAGGGGTCTCGCTGCAGGAGCTAGACGTGTCGAGTGGATTATCGCCCAGGGGAGGAGCGAGGTGCGAGGTGGCGCAGTCGGTAGGATCCAGATCCTACCGACTGCGCCACCATCCTGACCGTGTTGGTGAGTGTTTCAGATTTCTGAGTCTATATGAGGCCAGGTGGTCCTCTCATGGTGGGCTAGGGGTCTCTGCAGGAGCTAGACGTGTCGAGCGCTCTTTCTCCTGGATCCTACCGACTGCGCCACCATCCTGATCGTGCGCCAGACTCCCAGGTCAACCTAGTAGGCTAGAGGTCTCCCTGCAGGAGCTAGACGTGTCGAGCGCATTCTCGCCTGGATCTTACCGACTACGCCACCATCCTGACCGTGTTGGTGAGTGTTTCAGACTTCTGGGTCTGGTGGGCTAGGGGTCTCGCTGTAAAAGCTAGACGTGTCGAGCGCATTCTCTCCTGGATCCTACCGACTGCGCCAACACAAGTTTGAAGTCAAATTTTAAATTGATCTCATAAGATATTATAACAACATTTACAATACAATATTCTTCATTGCACACCTCACAAAAAAAGAAGAAAATACAATAATATATGAAAAACAATAGAGGCAGCCAACAGGCGACCTTATCGCTAAAATTATTATAAAAACCCGTTGTTTCAGTCGGCCCCCCGCGTGTCCCTCCCAGGCGGCGGCGTGGTGGTGGCGCGCACGCGCGGTGACGTCACGCTGCGCTGCGACGTGCGCGGGCGCAGCGCAACCGTCGAGTGGCTCAAGGACGGGGAACCGCTCACACCCAACCAGCATGACATCGCTCTAGTGGACGGGTTAGTTCCTGTGTCACACGCTAGGTGTCGCTGTGACGCGCGGTGACGTCACGTCGAGTGGCTGAAGGACGGTCGCTCACACCCAACCAGCATGACATCGCTCTAGTGGACGGGTTAGTTCCTGTGTCACACGCTAGGTGCCGCTGTGACGCGCGGTGACGTCACGTCGAGTGGCTTAAGGACGGGGAGCCGCTCACACCCAACCAGCATGACATCGCTCTAGTGGACGGGTTAGTTCCTGTGTCACACGCTAGGTGTCGCTGTGACGCGCGGTGACGTCACGTCGAGTGGCTGACGGACGGCCGCTCACACCCAACCAGCATGACATCGCTCTAGTGGACGGGTTAGTTCCTGTGTCACACGCTAGGTGCCGCTGTGACGCGCGGTGACGTCACGTCGAGTGGCTGAAGGACGGCCGCTCACACCCAACCAGCATGACATCGCTCTAGTGGACGGGTTAGTTCCTGTGTCACACGCTAGGTGTCGCTGTGACGCGCGCGGTGACGTCACGTCGAGTGGCTGAAGGACGGCCGCTCACACCCAACCAGCATGACATCGCTCTAGTGGACGGGTTAGTTCCTGTGTCACACGCTAGGTGTCGCTGTGACGCGCGCGGTGACGTCACGTCGAGTGGCTGAAGGACGGCCGCTCACACCCAACCAGCATGACATCGCTCTAGTGGACGGGTTAGTTCCTGTGTCACACGCTAGGTGTCGCTGTGACGCGCGCGGTGACGTCACGTCGAGTGGCTGAAGGACGGCCGCTCACACCCAACCAGCCTGACATCGCTCTAGTGGACGGGTTAGTTCCTGTGTCACACGCTAGGTGTCGCTGTGACGCGCGGTGACGTCACGTCGTGTGGCTGAAAGACGGCCGCTCACACCCAACCAGCATGACATCGCTCTAGTGGACGGGTTAGTTCCTGTGTCACACGCTAGGTGTCGCTGTGACGCACGCGCGGTGACGTCACGTCGAGTGGCTTAAGGACGGGGAGCCGATCACACCCAACCAGCATGACATCGCTCTAGTGGACGGGTTAGTTCCTGTGTCACACGCTAGGTGTCACTGTGACGCGCGGTGACGTCACGTCGAGTGGCTGAAGGACGGTCGCTCACACCCAACCAGCATGACATCGCTCTAGTGGACGGGTTAGTTCCTGTGTCACACGCTAGGTGTCACTGTGACGCGCGGTGACGTCACGTCGAGTGGCTGAAGGACGGTCGCTCACACCCAACCAGCATGACATCGCTCTAGTGGACGGGTTAGTTCCTGTGTCACACGCTAGGTGTCGCTGTGACACACGCGCGGTGACGTCACGTCGAGTGGCTTAAGGATCACACCCAACCAGCATGGCATCGCTCTAGTGGACGGGTTAGTTCCTGTGTCACACGCTAGGTGTCGCTGTGACGCACGGTGACGTCACGTCGAGTGGCTGAAGGACGGCCGCTCACACCCAACCAGCATGACATCGCTCTAGTGGACGGGTTAGTTCCTGTGTCACACGCTAGGTGTCGCTGTGACACACGCGCGGTGACGTCACGTCGAGTGGCTTAAGGATCACACCCAACCAGCATGGCATCGCTCTAGTGGACGGGTTAGTTCCTGTGTCACACGCTAGGTGTCGCTGTGACGCACGGTGACGTCACGTCGAGTGGCTGAAGGACGGCCGCTCACACCCAACCAGCATGACATCGCTCTAGTGGACGGTTTAGTTCCTGTGTCACACGCTAGGTGCCTCTGTGACATGCAAACCAAATTCTACATCGCACTGTTAACTTTTTCCGAGAATCATGATTTTTTTACTGATTTTCAAATTGAGATATACATGATCTTAACTTGGTTGACTCTAAAGCAAGGCTGCCGAGCCGTTAATCTTCAACCAGCATGACATCGCTCTAGTGGACGGGTTAGTTCCTGTGTCACACGCTAGGTGTCGCTGTGACGCGCGGTGACGTCACGTCGAGTGGCTGAAGGACGGCCGCTCACACCCAACCAGCATGACATCGCTCTAGTGGACGGGTTAGTTCCTGTGTCACACGCTAGGTGTCGCTGTGACGCGCGGTGACGTCACGTCGAGTGGCTGAAGGACGGCCGCTCACACCCAACCAGCATGACATCGCTCTAGTGGACGGGTTAGTTCCTGTGTCACACGCTAGGTGTCGCTGTGACGCACGCGCGGTGACGTCACGCTGCGCTGAAAACATTTTAAAATATTTATCACATTTATATGTATATGTACACGTCAGGCTTTGGTCGCGCGTACTCCATGATGAGGATCCTCTAAATGGATCGAAACATGTCGAGCAAATATCGACTTAAATTACGTGAGTAAGCCGTTTGATAAATATTTACATATGTTTGTCACGTTAGTTATATTTCCAAAACATTTTAGCACAATTTTTGATTTTGTATGCTTTCAGTTGAAATTGTATCCTATTACATCTAGCGTTAGACGTCGATTGTGTATGGCTCATGTTTTTTTATCTCTTGTAATAGTTCTGTCAAATTTTATTTAGAAATGTACCTTCAGGTCATTATCTGTTAATAATTTCGTACATTGTGCCTACTTTATCTTTATTTGTTTATGTGACTGTCTGTGTTCTTAATAAAGAATTAAAAGAAAAACATATACAGCGAAATTGTATAAAGACGAACTTATCTTTTAAGGAATCTCTTCCAGCTAACCTTTGAGTAACTGAGAGGATACTGGTGTTGGTAAACAAAATCATATAGTTAGTAGGTTCATGAGAACAAGACTCGTTAGTTCCTGTGTCACACGCTAGGTGCCGCTGTGACGTGCGAGCCAAATGCTACATCGCACTGTTAAGTTTTTCCGAGAATCATGATTTTTACTGATTTTCAAATTGAGATATACATGATCTTAACTTGGTTGACTCAAACGCAAGGCTGCCGAAAAATTGTACGGAAAAGTATCACTTTCTTTACATAATTTTATCCTTAAAAGAGCATTTTCTGAGCATGTAATAAATACATATTACAATTACAACCCTTTAACATGATATTATATGCGTATCCAAGTTGCCAATCCTGGCTCGTACCAATGAGTTTTTCCGAAACTTATGTACGGAATATCAGATGATATTTACCATTCGCTTTCGGTGAAGGAAAACATCGTGAGGAAACCTGCATAAGTACATCCGCGAAGAAATTCAAAGGTGTATGTGAAGTTCCCAACCCGCTTAGGGCCAGCGTGGGGACTATAGCCCAATCCCTCTCATATATGAGAGGAGGCCTGTGCCCAGCAGTGGGACATTATATAGGCTGAAATATTATTATTATATATTTTTAACATGATATTGTGTCGCAGGACGTCGCTGCGTATCCAGGGCGTGTTGCGTGTTGACGCCGGCATGTTCACGTGCGCCGCGCGATCGCCGGCCGGCAGCGCTGCGGCTGCGTTGCGTTTAGTCGTACTCCCGCCTGATGATGGTATACACCCTGTTACTTACACCATTTTTTGGTCATTTTAGCCCATTGCTCAATGGGCTTTTTCGCAGGAAAAAAATATTTTTGCAAAATTTAAGGTCTCGGAATCACTAGCTCTATCGGTCCTATTAGGAAGAAAAGAGTCTCATTTGTTGTAACTATAACCATTTGTACAGCGGTTACAAAATCGGAACTATGTACGTAAAACAATGGTAAAAATTTAAATAGTATAGTAAATAAATAGTTCTTTTCTCGTAGTTTTTTTCTCTTAGATTGACAGGGCTTGTTATTCCGAGTAGGAAAAACATAAAATATACCTACCTCGATTTTTTGTTGGTGTATTTTTCTCGTCAAAGTGCCCATACAGATGCGTATGCGTATCCAAGTTGCCAATCGCTGACGCATCGCATTGTAGTTTTCTTTCTGTCACTATTTCTTATTAGTGTCAGAAATACAGTTGCCTTTCATTCACGATTGAGCGTTACCGACTAGGTCACACATACAAAGTAATTATAATGAAACATTTTGCTAAGGGTAATATTTGTCTGATTGTACCTGCATACGTTAACAAATAAAATTTGATAACATACATTCTTTCCTTTAGAGTTTAGAGGAAAAAACAAATATTTATCCCTCAAAAAACCAATCACAAAAGAACCGCCTTTCCTTTTATTTTTTGAATCTTAATTTCTTTATTTAAAGAGTTCGTTTCGTTATTTAACCTTTCGTATGCCATTTCAAAAAAATGACTTTAAAGTTTATCATTTGAAATAAAGACGCACCTATACGGAAAAATACATACGAACGGAGTAATTTAGTTATGTACATCATTTTTCTTTACAATTTTTGTTACACTTGTTTATTAGGGTGGGTCACTGATGTATGAAGAAAAAAAAAGTTTTTGTTTTTTACTGGGCACAGTTGAAAATAGTTCCGTCATTAGGTCGATAAAGAATGCAAAATAATTTGGCTATCGGAATTTTTTGACGGATTTTTTTGAAAGATTTCATAGAAATTTCAGTACATTTTGTACTATGTTTTTACTTTTTGTTGCAACATGAGCTATATTTGAGTATTGTCTTTAACCGGAGCCAAAAGAGACGAAAAAAAGGTTGAAAATAATAACTTTTAGTTTTTAAGCTCCATACATTTAAGGAAAACTTCTACTCAAATCCGGAGGCAGCAAAACTGGAATTAAAAATATAATAAAAATAAGAGTGATAATCAAACATCAAATGGCACCGTTTTGTAACCGTGCCCTCCAGAAAATAGATTTTTTGTAAAATGACCCACCCTATTGTTTATTTACTTGTTTTATTTACAATTTTTGTTACATTTTTCATTCCCAGACCTACCCCTCCCCTCCCCCGACTCCGATTTCCTCGGCGAAACCTCCTCAGCCTTCACCCACCCACCAGACTACTATGATTACACGCTGCCCGAAGGCTTGGAGTTGGGGCGCGAGAACGGCACCATAGTGTCGCCACCCAGGGACCTGCGGGCGGTCATTGTGAAGCACCGGTTCGTGACCCTCAGCTGGGGGGAGCCGGCGAGGAAGATGGAGGAGGTGGTGGGATATGTGGTGGTTTATCGGGTTAAGGGGAGTGAGAGGTGAGACTTTTGATTAATAGTACATTGTGCATCTAGGAAGTACGGTATTACTAACGAGAGTGTTAGAAACCCGATGCCGTGGATAGAGGGCTTTTTAATGACTCGAGTTAGTATGCTTACCGACCGTGATGCATACAATGTTTTTCATCATACTTGCGAGCAAAAAATATAGTTTTAAGACAAAATATTATTAAATGGCATACTAACATTTCTATTACTCCTTAGGGAATTTCACTTTTCTGTTACTCCCGCTATGCATGCAAGCAATGGCGCGCTTAGACAGCAAGTGTGATGAAAAATTATTAGCCCTTTTCCACTGACGTGGTCACGTCGTGTGAAATTATTCAATTGTTATGTGTCTGATATCACGTCAATGGCAGAGGGTCTAATATTGATACTTATTCCAAATATCTTTACAGATAAGCCATACAGTCAATGGATGAGTTTATTGTACTCACGCTCGATTTCACCATATGTTATAGGAAGAATAACGCTTATTCTCGGATAGTAATTTCAAAACTCCATAGTTGACAAGTTTTGTGAAATCGAGCCTAAATATGTACCTCGTATTCGTAAATCCTACGCCCTTAACGTGGGCATCGTTTGAGTGTATTGATAATAATGGGTATTTTTTACAAGGGCGTAGTTTCAACTTAATGAAAGTAGATTTTGTGTATTTCATAATAGCTTACTTTTAATAAATATATGTTATCTTTTAACAGAATGTACTGTTATGTTTTCAAAAACATCCCGATGATTCAATCCAATTGACTTGGTTATTTTTTGTTGTTTGTTCATGATCACTTATTCCGTTCAACCTGATCATGTATTCCGTTGCTTATAATCATGTGTCTCATTTGGTCACATACGCAAGTTTGAGTAAATATATCTAATAGAACGACGACATTGTGACGTCATTTTTGGTGCGTTAAATATTAAAGGCATCTATATTCCCAATAACAGTAATTTTAACTTTTGACTATTCACCTCCCTAGAACAAGTTCACATAGATCCTAGTATTTTAATATAATAGAATAGAATATTATTTATTTGGTGATTAAATAGATACACTTACAAAGAAATTAGTGAAATCACAAACACACCAATAAGGTTGCCACTCAGCATGCGTCATGTTTAGATTGCCACGACGCTGATTTACAGGGCCACCAAAAATAATAATAATAAACCTAAGACTATTGTTAAAACTAACAAATAACACCGGTAACAGTACATGCATGAAAGCAATACATTATAATGCACCATAATTGCTGTAATAAATAAAATAATAAATAAATATCTAGGATATCTTACACAAATCAACCTAGTCCCACGGTAAGCTTAATTAAGGCTTGTGATGTGGGTAACAGGTGACGATATAATATAATAGATAGATACATATAGATACTTAAATACATACACGACCGAGGAACAAATATTTGTGATAAATAAATACACAAATAATGCCCTTGCCGGCATTCGAACCCAGAACCTCCAGCTTCGTAGGCAGGGTCACTACCAACCAGGCTACGGAGGCTGACAAATAGTTATCTGGTTATATTATAACAGGGAGCGCGTGTCGCGAGGCAGCGGCACTCGTTTCGAGATGAACGTGGCAACACTGCAGCCCAACACTACGTACTTGTTCAGTGCGCGTGCGCTTACGTCCAGCGCCATCTCTCCGCCGACTGAGGTAAACTAACTAACAACGGAAGAACAGCGCTGGCTTAGCCAGCTACATGCTGAGTTGTGACCCTTTTATGGCAAGCTGTTGTTGTGTGCTTATTTGTAAGATGTGTATATGTTCATTGTGCTTGTCGTAAATAAATTTTATTTCATTATTTCATTTCAATATTTATATCCTGTTTTGTCTTTACAGTAAACGTTAGAGGAGCATTCCATGGGTTGTCCCGTATAAACGCGTGTATATTCCGATAATTTGAGTTTTCCAAGTCATTACTTATATGTATTTATATTTTTGAGCAATTTTTGACTCCTCGGGCAATTACGTACTATCAGAAAAGCTGTGTTTGTAGGACATCGCTGGACTTTTTCATAAAAACAGCATCTAGAGTCTTGTTTGATATACTATTGTCCGACGAAAGCCTATTTTCTCTTGTATTCGTGGACCATTTAAGAAGTGTAAACATTACATAAATGCATATCCTGTCTCATGTTATCTTGGTCGATACACTAATATATTAACCTACTATTTAACTTTTTGTCCATTAAAAATAATTATATTGGAAGTTTTTTTTTCTCAATCTTCTAACATTGCAGCTTGCATTATTTAATTTATTTATTTTATTTTCCTAAATATTCTCTCTCTCCTATTCAAGAGCTTTGCTCTTGTCGGTGTAGCTCAAAGCATGCTCTCCACTTTCCTCGATCCCAAGCCATCTCTTTCAGGTTTTGATACGACGTGATCCTAAACATTATTTAATTTATTTTTGAACACCACTAAAGTTGCAATGATTTTCGTCAACCTGTCCACAGATTAATTAATGCACATCATCCTAATACCCAGCCGAATTTACCGGCAATATTTTCAGTATAGTTCATGCAGATTTTTTGAACCAACTACAATCCAGAAGAATTGGAAGAAATACATGAAATTATAATCAATATGCACGTTTAACAGACGATCGAAGCTCACACAGCTCCCGAGGAGCTAAGCTTCGGCCCTCCGACCAATGTGAAAGTGGAAGCGACCGGCCCTCACAGCTTGCGAGTGAAGTGGTCACCGCCGGTGCTACCGCCGCCGCCACCGCATTACACTGTTCACTACACAGAGGTATACTATTTTTTACCTTTCAGGCGTTACGTTGTTCCAACTTTACTAAAGTAACACCACACAGATAAAAAAATATATCAAGTATTACACCCGTAAAAGACCCTATTTATAGTATTTATGCACGTTATTTAGACCTCACTAAAGCCTTCGATATGGTTGATTACAATTTACTTTGGAACGAGTTGAATGAAGTGCAATTTCTCAGAGAACGGACGCGCTTATTTAGGTGCTGGTACTCTGACCAGAGAAATAGTGTCCGCTGGGATGAGGCAATGTCTGATGAGTATGGACTCAAATGCGGCGTGAGGTAGGGGGTGATGTTAACGTCCCTCAAGCTGTTCAATCTGTATGTACTATCGACAAAATTGAATCCTGACCCACGATAGGAAATTGTCATAGTAACTTTGAAAATAAAATTGCTGCATCTAACGTACAATTTGAATTTCAATGTTACTATGACAAGCTTTTTTGTGGGTCAGGATTCAATTTTGTCGATAGTAGATGCTCTAATCGGCGAGCTCAGCAGTACTCTTTTCTGCTGCCATATTGACAAAGTTTGCTTTAATAACATAAAATATGCATATGCCATCTGGTGCTGATCCCATTGGTGGGAGGTTTAATAGTAGATGTCTGTTTTTATTAAAAATAAATACATTCGCAAGTCAGTTATGTTACCATATACAAATATCAAGTGATCACGAGGCCAGACCGCATGTGGCCATTAATTATAATTATGTCGGAGGGGTGCTGACTTGCAGCGATTGTGGTCGTACATTCGTTGCAAAAATCGGCTATGTCAGTCACCTAAGAGCTCATCAGCGACGCTCTCAGCAGAATGCAGTCGCCGTGGCCGAAACCGGCTAGGATAGGATGATGATGATGATCACGAAATTATTCATGGCGATCATGAATTCCGTTGGGCGTGATCATGTGTTTGGTGTTCTCTATAGGATAATCTATAATGATGTCAAGTGGTTTTAAGCCAGCTTCGCACTCATCGAAGTAACAGACGTTAATATTTAAATATTATTTGTAGTACACACTGAGCCACGTTACACCACCCAACACATTGATGTCTTTCAACAGTGTATACCCCTAGCTTCGGTCAACTTAAGTTAGAGTGAACGCAATCGGTCCGCAGCCGCACATAATTTACTATTGGCTGCAGAATTGCGAAACCGGGTACCTATTTACAAAAGTGAGAACACATTTATGCGGCCAATAGTACCTAACTAGTAACTACTCTAAGCTTCGATATACAAATTTCATGTGATCACGAAATCGTTCGTCGTGATCGATCATGCATTCCGTTAAGCGGGATCATGCAATTTGCTTCTTCTCTAACTCTTCATTTAATAATACAATTACGTATTACAGGCACCAATAACCATTTAGGGTGGTGGGTGATACTTAAATTTTAGCCCTAAGAAATTATGGTTGTAAATTGACTATTGCGAGACCTAGAGACCTTAGCTTCTTTAAAATAAGAATGAATCACATTATTTGAAGGGTCCACGGAAAGAACATGTCTAGTCAATTCAAATTACAAAAGGAAAAACCATCCTACCTTTAACAGAATAAGGTGAGAATTTGCCTTGATTTTTTAAAGCACTAGATATGATTTTTCCGTGGACCCTTCATTTGGCTCTTCATGACTTTTTGATTTCTCTTACGGCCTGTCACAATCCCCAGATAAATACATCCGTTAGAAAAAAATATCACTATTCTTTTCCCCCATCATATAAAAGAAAATGACGGCTAACATTTATCTAACGTATATATTTTATTCGGGGATAGTAGTTGCTGTATTCTGGCCATTTTTTCCGCAACTTGACATCAAACGTGCCTATTTGCGTGGTCCAACGCTGGCTGATCGAACTCACGACCACTGCGTAGCGTGCGTTTTACCGCTAGACCACGCATTCGGGCAAAGTGAAACAAGCTCTTAAGGCACTGGTCTCACCGCGAGCTACTAAGCTATGAACTATCGACTATAAACACGAACGAAAGATATTCGACCGCCCGGCGGTGATAGCTGATAGCTGGGCGAGTATCACCGTGTCTCTTTTATTTATACGGGAGTGCTTATCTTTTATTCGTGTTTGTGAGACCAGTACCTAAACAACTAAAAACTTTGTAGTTAAAATAATTTATTTAACATTAAGATGCTGATTTGACTTGCCAGTCATCATGCCTATTATGGATTTAATTAAATTATCGGTGTTTGTTGTCACTTGTTTGTCAGCGTGGTCGCCTTGTCGGCTAGTGTACGTACCTGGTGGGTCACAACGGAAGAACAGCGCTGGCCTAGCCAGCTACAACTACATGCTGAGTTGTGACCCTTTTGTGGCAAGCTGTTGTTGTGTACTTATTTGTAAATGTGTATATGTCCATCGTGCTTGTCATAAATAAATGTTATTTCATTTCATTTCATAAAAATCCCACAGGTGGAAACGGGTCGCGAGCAAGTCGTAAACGCCGACGCGGACGAATCCGGCGGCAGCGTGACGCTCGGCGGTCTCCGCGCCGCCGCCGCCTACTCGGTGTCCGTCGCCGGCGCCGGCGGCGCGCCCGCCGACGCCGTCGTGGCGCGCACGCCGGCGCTGGCCCCGGCGGCGGCGCCGGTCAACGTTAGCGCCGAGCCCGCTTCACCCACCGTGAGTCCCTCTACAATAGAATAGAATAGAATAGAATATATATTTTCCCCTCGCTAGCTCGTAAAGCGCTCGTTTATCGTTTAATACGAGCGGGTAAAAACGCTTTTTACACTCTTGTGAATAAAGTAATTTGACATTGCTCTAATTCCTATAGCCCCCTACTGCCTAGTATAAGTGGATCTGTATGACCGTAGTAAACATGCGCAATCGGAGCTCACATGTTAAATTGGTCGTTCTCATGGGTGACTTTGTAAGCCATTGGCTATATTTAAGTTCCAGAAGTAACTCTATTCTACGATACGTTTCGACATTGAGTTTTAAATGGTTTCTTTAAGTTAATTTACATTTGGATGAGATTTGTAATCATATTTCCTTGCGATAGTGAGGGGAAAAAAGTTGTATTACACTTGGCGGCAAAGTTTGTTCAACTCTCGTGCCTTGAGACCTTTGCAATGCTCAAGATTCCAGTTTTTGAACCACTCGCTACGCTCGTGGCTCAATTTTGGAATCTTTCGCTAGCTTAGGACTCAATATTGGCACGACAGTTAAACAACAACTTTGCCCCCTTGTATAATAAATAACTATTATTGCAAACACACTACAAAAAGCATCTTAATTAAAATACATCTTACGAGCTAACAATTACATGGTAATACAACAAAGAATGAATACAATACCACAGAGAAATATAGGTGCCGCTGTAGTTGCTGCAAACGGACACCACTCAGCATAATGCTATGACAGTAGTATGCCACAGCGCTGGTCTTCCGTGGTGCCCGGCGGCACCACGGAAGTAATAAGCAATAGTACCTGTATTCTTAGCCAAGTTGCCAATCGCTAGCGCTTGCTGGCGTATCGTAATTTTCCCTCTCTGTCACTCCTTCGTATTAGTGCGACAAAAAGGGAAAACTACGATGCGCTAGCAGGCGCTAGCGATTGGCAACTTGGCTAAGCACCCTGGGCGTTTTCACAAACCGTTGTTGAAAGCATCTTGTTATTTAATTTGGTCAAAAGGCTTATTCGACTCAGAATCACGAGCTCTTTCGATTCTGTTAGGAGAAAAAATATGTTCCATAATTTTCATACAGTTTTCATTCCTTCCATTACGCTACCGCCTTTATTTATGAAAAAATGGTATCGTAATGGCAACAATATTTTGGGACATTTTTTTTCTCCTATTAGAATCGAAAGAGCTCGTGATCCTGAGTAGAACAAGACCAAATTTGTCCGAATTAAATAACAAGGTTTTGATTTCAACAACGGTTTGTGAACACGCCTACCTAACTAGACCGACGCCTTCACTATTAGTCCCTCTACAGTAGTAACTAGACCGCCGACGCCGTCAAAATAATTTAGTGTAACATGGAAACGAAATGGGGGGCTGCACAGACGAAGGCCGTATGCCGAGCTCCGCGTAAAGCCGACAACCTGACCGTCCATCTGAGTCTCGGCAGCTCACGGAAAGAAGGCCGAACTGCCAAAAAACATAAAAAATATTCCCTCCTCTCTCACTTTTAATCAATGACTCTTTTAACATGTTTGAAATACTTTTTAACCGACTTCAAAAAGGAGGAGGTTAACAATTCGTCGAAATCTTTTTTTTTTTTATGTATGTTCCCCGATTACTCGAAGACGCGTGGACCGATTTCAAATATTCTTTTTTTGTTTGAAAGGGTATACCTTCTAGTTGGTCCCATTGTCACCGAATCCAGATCTGATGATGGGATCCTGGAGAAATCGAGGGAACTCTTCAAATGTTGTAAGCACACATGACATTTTTCATTTGTTTTCGACGACTAATCAAGTATTTGCATCTAGTCATGAACATCTTAAGTTGGTGATCTGATGATGGAAGGTACAACTCTTTAGCAATTAGGAGTTGGGGGATAATTCTTTAAGTATAACATATTTCGTGTATTTTGGAAGCTATTTGAGTATTTGCCTTTAGGTGGTCATCCTTTCATGTTGGTGAGCTGATGATGTAAGGTACAACTCCTTGGAGATTAGGAGTTGGGGGATAATTCTTTAAATATAACATATTTCATATATTTTGGAGGCTATTCGAGTATTTGCCTTTAGGTGGTCATAGTCTCATGTTGGTGAGCTGATGAGGAAAGGAATAACTCCTTAACGATTAGGGGTTGGAGGATCATTCTTTGTATATATAACAAATGTCATACATTTTCGAGATCTATTCAAGTGTTTGCTTAGTAGTTATGACATGTCGGTTAGCGGTTAGTGATTCTTTAAATAATATTGGCATGTTAAGTCTGTTACCTTTGAAATTGTTTTTGTATTCATATAAGTTCGCCAGTTCAGGTTTTATGGCCTACTACAGTGCAGTATATTCTAATTATAAGTATTTAGAGCATACTGAATAACGATTTTATATTTACACTACTAAAAAGCAAAAAATAAAATATTTTGAAAATAAAAATAAAACCGCCTTCAAAAATTCGCCCGAACTAAAAATTTAAAAATAATTTTGGTTCCTACTTCTTAGGATTTCCTACCCAAACCTTTAAACCTTTTACCCTATTCATTGAAATAAAACATTATGGCTAGGTACCCTACAGATTTCTTAGAAGTCGGTGCCAAGCCAAATATGTTCACTTTGCGAGTACTTATATGTATTTGATAGAGCTTTGTAACTTACTGTCACTCCGGTTATGCTTTCATGAAAATGACTGAGGCAGACCATTCTGTTGATAAAAGCGTAATCGGAGTGACAGTAAGTTACAAAGCTCTATCTAATATACAGGGTAGAAAGGGACGACGTTCCTTCCCGCTACCGACCGAGTCTACCAACCATTACGATGAACTTTCAGTATGGGACCAACATCGAAATATTAAAAAAAAAATTAACCCGTCATACAAAGTGAGTGATTAGTTAAAGTTCAATAGTATGGAAAAGTCAATTTTCCATGTACGCTTTCGATGTTGGTCCCATACTGAAAGTTCATTGTAATGGTTGGTAGACTCGGTCGGTAGCGGGAAGGAACGTCGTCCCTTTCCACCCTGTATACCTATGAACGTATTCGGCTTGGCACCGACTTCTAAGAAATCTGTAGGGTACCTAGCCATAATGTTTTATTTCAATGAATAGGGTAAAAGGTTTAAAGGTTTGGGTAGGAAATCCTAAGAAGTAGGAACCAAAATTATTTTTAAATTTTTAGTTCGGGCGAATTTTTGAAGGCGGTTTTATTTTTATTTTCAAAATATTTTATATTCTAAAGTATTCTGTAAAGGTGCATTCAGACCAAACGAGCATTCGCTATTCTAACCCACTCTACGAAATTCGATCGTTACACAAAACGTGATTCGTTGATTTCGTAGAGTGGGGGATAGAATAGCGAATGCTCGTTTGGTCTGAATGCACCTTTACAGAATACTTTAGAATAAAACTATTTCAAACATAATCCCAGCCGTTTTTGAATAACTACTGAACCCGACATGCTCTTAGCCGGTTTTTCCTTAATAATGTACCTATCAATTTTCTCACCATTTCACAAAGGCGAGTCCATTTCGTGGTATAATATTAAATGCTGAATTTGACGATTTTGTTTTGTCCTGTCGTGCTTTGTTATATTTGTTACGAATAAATTATTTGTATTTGTATTTCAGTCGATTCTTGTCCGCTGGGAGGCCCCCCCTCCCCGCACCCACCGCGGGCCTCTCACAGGCTACAAGGTGCGCTTCCGAGCCGCCGGGGCCAGAAGAAAGGCCGACTCTCTCACCACCCCCGCTGATGCCAGGCGAGCTGAGCTGAGGGACTTAGACCCTCATACTACCTACCAGGTCAGTTTAGTAGTTGTACCCAATAACGTTCAAAATTTATGACTTTTGAAGTTGACACAAAGTATTGATTTTAATGGCAAACCTCATGTGCACCATGTGGGTTGGAACGTTAATGGCGTCCAAATGTATTCTTAAGGTGCATTCAGACCAAAAGAGCATTCGCTGTTCCATCCCCCGCTCTACGAAATCAACCGATCACGTTTTGTGTAACGATCGAATTTCGTAGAGTGGGAGGTTAGAATAGCGAATGTTCGCTTGGTCTGAATGCACCTTTACTGCCGTTACCATGCGGCATAGGTTACGATACTGGAAGTTAATTTAGACCGTATTTTGTGATCTAAATCGATTAACTTATGTACTGGGTGCTCGTGAGGAAACCTAATGATTTTAACTATGCATTCGAGACATCAAAACAAACAAAAAATATTATGACACCTAATGTCAAAATCCACAAAAAAAAAACTTTTTTTTTAGACGTTTTGAATCCTTTTTAACATTTCGAATACTTTTTATCATAACAACAAGTTGTTAAAATTAATTTTTTAAATTTTTTTTTTTAGGGACAGGTTTTTCGTCAAGTCTATTCTTATATTTTGTTTGTCAGGCAAAAGGTGTGGTAATATTAGAACACATTGTGGTAGCATTGTAATCAAAAAGAAGTTTTATGACGAGTTACATCGAAAAACTTTTTTCGAAAAAAGGTTAATTATCTCTGGAACCAAGCCAAGAAATTTTATCTAACATTAAATACTCTAAATATGCTCAGGAATTCAGCATTAAAATCTTTTGGTTTCCTCGCTCCTATAGTTAATCTCATTAGAGTTGCGGTGAATGATTACGCAGACATCTAAACAAAGTACTAAGTGTAAAAAATGTAGTGAATCAACATGAGTTCGTGTCACTTGCGCCAACATATGGTGCGTTTAAACCAAAAGAGCATTCGCTGTTCTAGCGCCCGTTCTATGAAATCAACCAATCACGTTTTGTGTACCGATCGAATTGCGTAGAGTGGGAGGTTAGAACAGCGAATGCTCTTTTAGTTTGAACGCACCTTTATTGAGGGAAATCCTTTGAACAAACTTTTGGTACATCTTACATTTGTAATTGGGTAGTGGTAGTGCGATTATTCTGTCGCATCAATCGACTCATTACGATTCCCACATTATTGACGAACTGCGTATAAATAGTGCAGTCATTTTCGGTTATGATATTAAAAATATTCTGTCAGTACCAGGCTATAATGTTTGCACATCGTTCACTGGAAAGGTTGACTTCATAGAGCGTTGCCCGTCTCGAACTTATGTGACATTTATGCAATACTAGTTGTCTCTTCCTATAGACCGATGTACAAAGTTTATCGCCGGGTACTGTAATCCTGTTTGCTTTTATAAAACGGCAAATAAAGTAGTGATGCTAATGAACACTAAAACGCATATGAACATAAAAAATCGCTTGGAAACATCCAATTATTGCTATCGGTACGAAAATAGAACACTAATTTCAAATTTCTCTTGGTACATGACATATTTCAAATTCCCCTTGAGTGTACGTAGCGTTGAAAATGTCGGAAAAAATCAAATGGTTTTTTTCGGGAATATATGAAAATTTTGATCTTTTCCGTTTTTTTCGGGTTTTCACAGAAATAATCAATGTCACTGTCACTCCTTGCCATCTATTTCAATTGACTTGTCTTCGATGACATCGCGTTATCCTGGTAAAAGTGAAAATTAGATCTAATTCGCATTGGCTTAGAGTTGAAAATTATAGTGGAAACTTTCATTGATATTTTCGAAAAAAACGAGCTGTTTGGAAAGAATCGGGATTTAATCCGGAAATTTTCAACGCTAAGTGTACGTAACCCACAGATGTCAATGTCATATGTACCATAGATCAAGCAAACGTATCTACTTAGCGTGTCAGATGAACTCAGTGAAATCCACTGAGTTGTCCGTCTTTAATCGCAGCTTGCAGCTTTCGGGCGTCAAATTTTGTAAGTTGAAGTGAACAAAAACATTAATAATGCCTCCTAAAGTAATATTAATTGCAATAACACAAAAAAATATGAATATTCAAGGGCCTGAGACATATTTAAAATCATAAGCAAGTAACAACTTCAGTACAAAATCTGACACGCTCGGCTGCCATACAAATTGAATGAACTTGTTTCTTCTATCCAAATCTAATTCTGTGACATCATCATCATCATAAATTTAAGAGCTGCGCTGTTGTCGGTGGAGCAGCTTCCATGATTCCCTGTCCAAAGCCTTTTCTTTAAGATCCTGATACGACACGACTTCCACTTTCTCTTTCAGTTGGTCCATGTATGCTAATCCTGGCCTGCCACTCTTCCTTCTGCCTTCTACTTTTCCCTCAATGATGGTCTTGATGAAATCGTCGTGTCGCAACAGGTGGCCTAACATTTTCCCTCTTCTATTCTCAATGGTATTCAATAGGCATCTCCGTTCTTGAACTAAGTTTAAAACCTCTTCATTCGATAATTCTGTGACGTGACCTTAACATTCGTGGAACTATGTATAACTTTGTTCTCAGATCCGTGTGTGCGCGATTAATGCGAACGGGTCCGGTCCGTTCAGCGAGTGGCTGACGGCTGCCACGCAGGCGCGCGCGCAGGACGAGTCGCGCGTGCCGCCGCAGCCGCCGCCGCTCAGCAGTGAGTGCCAATATCTACGTCAAAGTCAAACAAGTCAAAGCTAAAATATTCTTTAATCAATTAGAACCGGTATTTAAAAAGTTAAATGTAATAAATATCATTTCATTTTACACGAAATAACAACATTGGTGTTATAAAATAATAATAATAACTAACTCGGACCGGTTTACGGATATGTATTGATGTGCCCATGAATGGGTTGCAGCAGGTGTACAACACAGTAAATTTCTCCAAAGGGCCTCTACGTGTTGGATCTATATCCCCGCCTATCAAAAAACCGGAATTTGTAAGCCCGTGATTCGAAAGGAGATACAAATAATAAATAATAAAAAATACAAAGACATAAACCCCAAGAAACACAAAAAACTAATTACATAACTTGTAAATTTTTAAATAACTTGTGAAGCATTTAATTGTTAGTTGTTTATAGAGCTAGAAAAACGTACTGTTCACGACTTATATTTCACCCTGTATAAACACTGTTTATCCCACAGCTCGCGCGGGTCGAGACTGGATCTCAGTCTGGTGGGACGAAGGTGCAGAAGGGGGTTCTTTGATCCGTGGGTACCGGCTCGGATGGGGACTAGGAGTCCCCGATGTGCATGGAAAGGACCTACCTGCTGCTACCCACCATCATGTTATCAGGGGCCTAGGTATGTTGAAGATACCTACTAGGGTGGTCCACGACAGTATGTAGATTTTTTTTTTCTAAAAATCTTACCTCCACATGGCCTCGCTTGTTCTATTATATAAAAGTAGTCTATTTATACAAAATTTGAGGTAATTTGCTGATTATTTACTGGTCGCTCAAAACGGTTAAACTTTCGCTGATCTCATACAAACCAAAAATTTACACATCACAAAAATTCTAAAATTGAAGCAGCATATGCTTAAATGAGTAGGCCTTATTGAAAATCTATAGTTAAAGCCATGTTAACTCACACCAGTTTAAAAAAAAATAGGAGAGATTTTAATTTCATACATTTATGTACTGCCAATTTTGGTGAATTTTTAAGGGACATGTACAATAATAAGCCCTGTGGAGCGGGAATAATAAAAATATTTTTTTTTGGACCACCCTTTACCTACTGCTTATTTCCAGCTAAGAATGTACACTCCGTTTGAACGTAGAAAACCCTTCGGATCCAAGAAAGAGTCGGAAGGCTCGGGCTACAACGGCGATACACGATAAAGTAGGACAGCAGTATTACCTTCATGTGTTCCGAAGGGTTTCTAAATTAAGAAGTAATTCTAAATGAAAGCTGATGAAGTAAGTTAAGAAGTAAGAAGGATAAATATTAGATGTCATATACCAAAGAGTCCGCTGGATGCGGGTGGCGCAGGACCGGTCATTGTGGCAATCTTTGGGGGAGGCCTATGTTCAGCAGTGGACGTCTTTCGGCTGATATGATGATGATGATGATACCAAAGAAAAACGACCAAGATCACCTTAATGTCCGAGGTGGGGATCGAACCCACGTACTCAACTTTGCCCTTAGAGAATGGTCAAAGGCGCCTAGCCTTGTAAGGGATTGCATATACCTGAGAAATTTGACCGGTGGTTGCTGAGACCGAGTGGCCGAGGGGTACAGGCATCAGCCGCGAAAGCTGAGTACGTGGGCTCGATCCCCACCTCGGACATTAGGTGATCTTGGTCGTTTTGCTTTGGTATATGACATCGGATATTTATAATTATTGTATTAAGTAGTGTAACTACTGGGGAAAAATAAAAAGTACAAATCAAAATATTTAGTTTTAGTACATAATTTGATTTGTGTTTTCGCAATACGTTCTTGCCGTGTGGTGACGGCGGTAAGAATACATTTGTCTCCACTCCAACTAGGGCTGCCAACTGTCCCGCTATATGCGGGACGTCCCGTTTCTGGGGCCCTAAAGTATGCGTCCCGCAAAGGGTTCGCGCGGGACGCCGATTGTCCCGCTTTTCAGGGAATACTAAACTGGAAATACTAAAATAATAATATGAATATGTAAATGAGAGCAATATAAGATTGCGTCATGTTAATTTGAATGTACCGCGACGTCCGCGACTGTAGCGTGCGAGCACCGTGCACTGAACGTGTATACTGCCAAAATATGAATGATTGCGATGGGTATGTTAGGTGCATCTAAGTCGAACCGATCTGAAATTAATTATTATTTTTTAATGTAATTGTCATGATAATTTGTAATAGATGTTTCTAAAGTTGTGTAACTTTATGCTTTTAGGATACCTCAAAAAGAAAAAACCGAACCCTTAAAATCCTATAAATATCGCTTGTCTGCCTGTCTGTCCGTCTGTTACAGCCGATTTGCTTCGAAGCTACTGGACCGATTGAGGTAGAATTTGGTACACATGTGTAAGTTGGTGACCCAACGATGGTCATGGAACGTTAATTAATGAATTTCGAATATTAGGGCTGCTTTAGAAAATTGTGGAATAAAATGAAGTCTTGTCTTTTATTTTATTATTTGTGATATGCAAATAACATTGAAGTTATTTAAATAATAGGCGGAAAGAACCACCCCCATTCTCCGAAACTATAGTACTTAAAATTGGCAAAAATTACAGAAAATAGTTCCTTACGTATATACGTATAGTAGTTAACAGAAAAACCGGTAGTCTGTAATTTTTTTGTATTTCGTGTTACGGAACCCTTTGTGTACGAGTTTGACTCGCACTTGGCCGGTTTTTATCCTTTAATACACTTTCGTGCTTGTGTCCCGCGTTTTATAGCCAAGTCCCGCAATTTATTCGCGAATGTACCGCATGTCTGTGATTTTTGGTTGGCAGCCCTAACTCCAACTCCTCCTGCGGGTGTCGTAAGAGTCGACTAAGGGATTAAAGTGTTACTGACCATCTTTTGATACAAGATTGATGATGGGCAGCGTCATCACAGTGGACACATTACTGCGATCGTCAATCCATTTGCCCAGCGTGGCGATTATGGGCATTTATTTCCCTCCTAATGCGTCTATACGCATAGGAGAGGCCTACATCCAGCAGTAGACTGAGATAGGCTGATGAAGTAAGTTAAGAAGTAACTCTGCTCACTTAAAAAAAAGTATACTGTACATGTCCGTAAAAATTTTCAACCATCTACCTAAAGAATTGAAGTCACTAAATTACATTGAATTTAAAAATCAATTATTCAAATGGTGTTTAAATAAATCGTACTATGACATTAATGAACATTTTCAAAATAATAATACTATATGATATGCGCGCTATACTTGACATCAATTTATTATAAACATTTAATTACTATTCCATCAAATTTTCTTGTTTTATACCTGTTCTGTATTTATTTTCTGCTCTGATTTCTTATAGCATGACATTGACATTTCCTTTTATTTATTATAATTTTATTGTTTCTTTACTTTTGTTTTTATATAAATTTGACATTAACTTTACTGCTAGAAACTAGAAATTAAAATTCAATGACATGCCATTAGAATCATAATTTATATTGTACGCCATATATAAGAAGGACTAGTTCAAAGTTTGCCTAACCAATAATTGTAACCAATGTTCCCAGAATCGAACGCAGAATACGTGATATCCCTCCACGCGTCGAACGCGCTAGGCGCCGGACCGCCGGTGTACGCCACCGTGCGCACCAAGCCCGTCGCGGAGGACGATCTGGAGGACGAGGACGGCGAGGACGAGGAAGACGACGAGGAGGAGAGACCGCCGCTCATACCCCCTGTCGGACTTAAGGTCTCTTCTTAATTCTCAAAATATCTCATTATAAGAGTAAAGGGGCCCATACATGGTAAGATTCATCTGTGCGATCCATCGTTACAAACCGATCGAAACGACCAATCGATAATGTATTTCAATATCGCTAACGATTTACTTTACTTGATCGAAGACGATATCGGAAATCGCAACAAAATCCATGTAATCATGAATATCGTAACGATAGATCGATTTTGTGTGGTACTTTGCGATCAACGATTCGATTTTAGTCTCATTCTTGACGCGGAACCGCACGCACTGCATCCCTTGGTACGTGTTCGTGTAGTTACCTACCCTCGACTTCTTTTTTTTTAGTCTAAGCTGGATTAAATATAACGCCACATAGGTAAAAAAAAGAGATCGTCATCCGTATTTAATTGGGTCCAGCGACTTTATTGTACCGTTTCCAACGAGTAAATGATAGATCGTAGCCATCTATTGCTCGTATTTGGCACGATCGTAACGATCAATTGCTTCGTGTATGTTTGGCAATTTCAAAGCGATCGATCGCCACGATTTTCGTCCAATCAATCGAAGCGATTTATCGTGCCATGAATGGTGCCTTTCAAGCTTTATACTCTTGTAATGATATTATGGATATTATATGGACGATTGTGGTAGATACACGTCTTTGAGTGGCTTAATGTTGTAGTACCTTCTACCTTCGAAACATTAGGTACAGATCGCTAGTGATTAGCTTCATAATACCATTGACTAAATTCGCTGTGATTCACGGAAGGTCGTCAGGTGTAATTGGAAGCACGTTTTACCGGCAATCCAGAGGAAGCGGGCTCGAATCCCGTGACAACCAATCTTTCGCAGTTAATTTTTGCTATGGTAAGCTCATCTGTTACGATATTGTGAGATTATCGATATTAAGTCAAAAAGATTAAGATAATGGCCACCATTTTGATTTACTTCACTTTTGATTCGAGCGCTCTTGAATTGATAAACGACCTCGAATCCATGTTCAGGGATAGGTATATTACGGTGCAAGCTCACCGAAGAGGACGATCTGGAAAGGTGCATGCAAACCAAACGAGCATTCGCTATTAGCCTATTATAACCCCCTACTCTACGAAATTCAATCGCTACACAAAACGTGATTCGTTGATTTCGTAGAGTGGGGGATAGAATAGCGAATGCTCGTTTGGTCTGAATGCACCTGAAGACGAAGACGATTAAGATGATAATGAGGAGGAGCGTTCGCCGCTTATACCGCCTGTCTGACTTGTACTGTGCTTGTACTGGCCTTAAGGTGTCATTGCGGAGTAGTTTGTTTTTCATTTATCTAGGAAACAAAGCGTCAGATACAAGTTGATGTTAGGTAGGCAAAGGAAGGGTTGCTTTTCATGCTACTTGTTGGCTTTAAGATACGTTTTATACTCTTATAAAAATGATTCACAAATGTGCGAACATTATGTATTTTATGTTATTTAGTTTTTGTAATTGGTGTTTAATTAATTAGATTTAAAGTAAGTAATACGTAGTGTTTTCTTTTTTTCTGTTTTAGATACTTTTTTGTCTAAAGTGTAATGTAAATAACCTGTAACTATTTTTAACCCAAGGAAGGCGGTGCCTCCCAACACAAGCATGTAATTGCTTACCGGGAGGCACCCCTTTGTTTATAACAGTGTATTTATGAAATAAAGAAATTTGAATTTGATTTGAAAAAGAAAGAAGCAGGACCGACCACTGCTCTTTACATCTGTCAGTTGAAGTTACCCCTTTATCTTATTTTGTAGATAACTAGCAGTTACCCGCGGCTTCGCCCGCATACTAATATCTATTCACTGCGTGTTAATGTTTTCCCGCGATTATCTCGCGTTTGCCTTAACCGATTTACTTAAGTGTGGCGGATGGTGCTTTTAACCGCGATTCGGCCACGTTCTATCAATTTTTATCACGGTCGTATTCAATTTAAAGCCTAAATTCAAGATGGCGAACTTTTCTTGCAATTTTGACTTCAAATTCCATATGAAGAACTTTATTATCTCTAGGATCAGGGGTTTAGGCTGTGCGTGGATCTTTGTGAGGGAGCTTCTTCTTTTATATATATAGATAGATAGATTATCGAATTCCATCCCATCACACCATAACAGGGTAAACGGTATTACACGTCCGCCTTGTTAGATTTTAAAATCGTTATTGTTTTCGTGAACAATGAAGGCTAAACCATAGAATCTATGTATATCCATGTTGATTTTTACTGTTTGCCCGTTTTACCCCATTCAAGGATTGATTTCTCAAAAACTTAAAACACGTCTTTACTCATTTATGTTTAGGAGTATTCCTGTGAAATTTCGGATGAAATATTTTAATTGATCAAGTTTCGCCATACAAACCCTGGACCCCTATCGCACTCTCTAGGGAGGGGATTTTGACCTAACCATTTTTCGAGCTTCCCTACACCCTCAAATAAACCTACGCACTATATTTGGAATCTCTAGAACCATAAATGAACATATATATAAATAAATAATAAAATTATATTGATATTTTTCGAATTTTACCCCATCACACCATAATCGTGTACATAGTATTTCACGTCCGCCGGGGTAAATTTTAAAATCGTTATTGTTTTCGTGATCTACGACTCGATAAACTATAAAAACGATACCCAACTTGATTTTTTCACTTCATCACCCTTTTTACCTTTTTCAGGGGTCGAATTTTCAAAAAACCTTAAACATACCTTTACTCGATTACTTTAAAGAATACTCTTGCAAAGTTTCGGATAAAATAGTTCAACTAATCTTAGTCCGCCATACAAACTTTGGACCCCCATTTCAACCCCTTAGAAGGTGAATTTTGAAAAATCCTTTCTTAGTGCTCATCTACACCATAAAAGGAACCTGCCAAATTTGGAGTTTCTAGGACCAGGGGCTTAGGCTGTGCGTGCATCTTTGTCAGGGAGCTTCCTTCTTTTATATATATAGATAGATTGATATAGAACGATGAATCACCTATTGTTGTTATTATTTTGTCAATTAAAAGCATATATCTTTGTTATCAGGTGATAATGCTGAGCGGCAGTACGGCTGTGGTGTACTGGACCGACCCCACGCTACCGAAAGGGCAGGTTAGTATTTTTTTCATTACATATACTTGTACTGAGTCCACTGATGAAAGATATGGTTTAAGTGTTGATCCAAGAAATTTGTTTCCAATTAATAATATTCAGTGATAGTATAGCTAGTGTGCCATACTATCCACCTGTTGACACATTGTCTGTACATACTTATTCTATGCAAATAAAATTATCTTCTCTTATCTTATCATTATTAGGCTAATACCTATGCGAATCCGGATGGTATGCGTATTTTTTTTATGTAACGAAGGTAGAGAACTGAGCTCTCTGTCCACCTGATGGAAAGCAGGAACTGAGGCCCATGGACATAGCGATCAGAAAATCGCCTATGCGCTGCCTACCCTGAGGACTTAGATGGATAGAGGCACCTATGCCAGTAATTACACCGGCTATCTTATCCCCAAACCGAAACACAGCAGTGCAGACACTGCTATTTAGCGGCAGGTTAAAGGGTAAGACGGTGGTAGCTATCCAGGCGGACCGTGCACGAGGTCCTACCGCCAGCAAAATATGTGTATGTATGTGTAATCGAATAAATATGATATGTTGTCAGCCTCCGTAGCCTAGTTGGTAGTGAACTTGCCTACGAAGCTGGAGGTTCCGGGTTCGAATCCCGGCCAGGGCATTATTTGTGTATTTATTTATCACAAATATTTGTTCCTTGGTCATGGCTGTCTATGTATTGAAGTATCTATATGTATCTATCTATTATATATATCGTCGCCTGGTACCCACACCACAAGCCTTAATTGAGCTTACCGTGGAACTAGATCGATTTGTGTAAAGATGTCCCAAGATATTTATTTATTTATTTATGTCAGTAATTATACTGGCTATCTTACTCCCAAACCGAAACACAGCAGTGCAGACACTGCTATTCAGCGGCAGGTTAACGGGTAAGACGGTGGTAGCTATCCGGGGGTCCTACCGCCAGCAAAATATGTGTATGTATGTGTAATCGAATAAATAATACAATATCGTATGGTCGCAGACGGCGACGGACGGGCGACGCTACGTGGTGCGGTACGCGGCGGCGGGCGCGGGGCAGCGCGCGCGCAGCTTCAACGCGACCGACCTCAACTGCATGCTCGACGACCTCAAGCCGTTCACGCTTTACGAGTTCGCTGTTAAACTCCTCAAAGGTAAGTTCATGGGCAATATAAAACAAGGGTAAATTCAACATCGATATCTTTATTCAAGTATGCTTATTGATAAGCATTTTCGAATTGTCTGACATTATCAAGAGAGAGAAAAACGAATGCTAGATGACAGGAAGCCGTACTAGTTTTAAATTTCATTGTTAATCTTATTAAAGATAGGTAATGAAAGGTTCTACATTATCCGTCTTGAAGGACCACTATCCTGCTTAAAGGACACTATCCGGTTCAAAGGACCACTATCCGGTTCAAAGGACCACTATCCGGTTCAAAGGACCACTATCCGGTTCAAAGGACCACTATCCGGTTCAAAGGACCACTATCCGGCTCAAAGGACCACTGTCTGAATCAACGAACCATAATTTAGCACACAAATCTTTCATCGTGTTTATTCACGCTCTATCAATTCGATGTCGACATTTTAAAGATCGTAATCGTAAGTTAATCTAACTCGGATAACCAATGTTTTTAATCAGTTTTTAGTAATAGATAGGAATTAAAATAAATGTTCGATTTTGTTTCAATCTTACATGGTTCATGAGTCGCTTTAGTAATCAGTAATCTACTTTCAGTACTCATCTTAACTGCATGAACTTTAGAAGTTTTCGTTATACATAAATCAAGTTTTTTTATAAAATAGTTTTATTTGTATTTTTTTCAATTAGTCACACTAGTTTATACTATACATACAGGGTTACTTTTTCACCAGTACAATAAATCAACATACGTAATAGTAGTCCAAAATACAAAATACTAGCATTTTTTGTTACTACCCTTTTGGAACAATAAACTAAAATACTAATGTTACAACTTATCCGCAAATCTAACAAGAAATGTGGATGTATTACGCATCTATCGACGCGCTTAACTAGCAAAACGCGAGAACTGTCAACTTTTTAGAATGTAATCGCGCGCGGCTTATCTGGGGTGGGTTGGATCCCCCCTCTCCGCCTCCCGGCCGCCTTCGTCATACCGCACCGTTGACGCCTTGTAATTAGTGCGCCCATTTTGTTGCATTTGCATGAAAGATAAATTAATAAAAAAAAATGTGTTTATTTTATTTCATAAATGTGATCTACTATCGATACCAATGTAAAAAATATTGTACCGGGGAAAAAGTAACCCTGTATAAATTAAAAAAAAAGGTCACTAACGTGGCAGGAAGGGATCGAACCCAGCTAAGCGACGCTGAGTACGTGGGTTCAAATCCCATGTTGGCGACCTTGGTCTTTTTTCTTAGGTATTATGACCTCCAATATGTATATTGTATAAAGCACGAACTTTCTTTCATCACTCTAGGAGGGCAAGAATCAGCATGGTCGATGCTAGTGTCCAACACGACCCTGGAGGCGGCCCCCTCCTCCCCCCCCCCGCGAGCTCCGCGCGTCCCCCGCCGCCCCCCCCCGCCAGGGTCGTTGACCTCTCCTGGTCACCCCCGGCCAAACCTAACGGTGTCATCACGGGTGAGTGCCACGACAAACTCAAACTCAAAACATTTATTCATGACACTACACATTACACTTTAGAGAATGAAAACAAACAAATACAAACATAGTGCCATGAAATGGGCCCTACTCAGCATGATGCTGGCTATTCAGCCAGCGCTGGTCTTCCGTAGGGACCATTTGGCGACGGGACGGAAGGAAACACAACACGACGTACAAACTCACAGAACAAAGATATAAAAAACAAAAAAGATATAAAAAGTACAAAATAAAAAACATGTAAAACTTAAAACAAATCTTAGACATTAACAGACACAACGGTAGCTCAGTCTATGCCGTCTTTAAATATATATTTTTTAAATTGAACGCAGCCGATGTTAGCTGCGCCACTAGCGCTCGCAGCGGCGAACTGCGACTCGATTGACAATTGACACATTAATTTTATACTATTACTACACATTCCATGAAACTTATAAATAAACGTATTATACAAGGCAAATTACACAGACACTATACAGGACAGTCGGCATGGTCGATGCTAGTATCCAACGACCCTCGAGGCCGCCAGGGTCGTCGACCTCTCCTGGTCACCCCCGGCCAAACCTAACGGTGTCATCACGGGTGAGTGACACGACACTATACAGGACAGTCGGCATGGTCGATGCTAGTATCCAACGACCCTCGAGGCCGCCAGGGTCGTCGACCTCTCCTGGTCACCCCCGGCCAAACCTAACGGTGTCATCACGGGTGAGTGACACGACACTATACAGGACAGTCGGCATGGTCGATGCTAGTATCCAACACGACCCTCGAGGCCGCTTTCATCGTAAACATTTGCACTTCGAATTAAAAACTTCCAAGAAGGTCATAATTTTGACATGTTTTTTTGACAGCGGCTGATTGAGCTTACCGTGGAATAGGTCGTATTTGTGTAGAAGTGCCCATGATATTTATTTATTTATTCAGACTAATTCAATTTCAGTCAATTAGGTAACTGATGATTGTGAATGTGTTCAAACATGCCATATTTGTCAAATTAACTTCTTATTATCCCCAAAATCTTCTTGTATTTTTACTTGATGACTACTCGCATTCACTTTGGTGATTGTTAACACACTTTTTTTACTACTATTATAGAATTAGATATTGGATAAAAAACACAAAATACATGGCAGAAATGAATCGGCGCGTGCGACTATTTTTGAAAAAGAGAGAGGATTACATTTTTGACATTGACAAGTGTATTAGTGTAGGGCTATATTAAAAGCTTCCACCAATGAAATTTCTGTGAGGATTTGATTTATTGCTTCATTGCAGGCTACACGATAATGTACGCGCCATCCGGCGCCGGCGCCGGCGACTGGACGGTGCAGAAGGTGGAGGGGGATCGCTCCCGGACGAGGGTCGAGAGGCTGCGAGCTAGGACTACGTACTCCTTTAAAGTCCAAGCGAAGAACAGCAAGGGAGTTGGCCCGTTTTGTGCCCCTATCTCGTATACCACTGGTGTCGGTAAGTATAGTTACCACCATAATTGAACTACATATACGTACTGTATTTAACTTGCGGCGGTTCACTAATGTAAATACACTGCACTGTGTTCGAAATTAACGATAAGAATGCTCTTAGTTCCTGATACACCTTGTCCTTTCTCGAATATTACACGGCAATAATGCACTAACAGTTTTTTACAAAAAAATCCGAACTCTTTAAGCCCTTAAGGTTCCTTTGCTTAAATTCACTTTTAGTCTATAATTGTCCTTTTGGAATATATTTAGCGTTATTTCACTAAAATTACACTGATTTTCGATTGAACCAATTATTGAAACGTGTCACTGCCAATCATCCGCGTTCGGATGGATCATGTTCTTAACGGTATAAGGTTCAATTTGGTTTGCAGGTGATTTTAAAGTAAACGCTTCTGGTAACTAAACTTAATTTATTGCAACTGACCGGAGGGTACATGTGCATATCTACATAATTAGGTATAGATAGAGTACGGGGATGGAAATCGACAAAACATCTTTTGTAACAATACTTGTCGAAACGATAATGTCGAAATAAAAACGCCGAATATTCACCCGGACACGTATTCCTCGCGGCTCATCAGTTGTGCCTTAGGCACTGGTCTCACCGCGAGCTACTAAGCTATGAACTATCGGCTATAAACACGAACAAAAGATACGCACTCCCGTGATAATAAAAGAGACACGGCGATACTCGCCCGGCTATCAACTATCACCGCCGGCAAGTATTGTTACAAGAGACGACCTGAAGATAGCATAGTACCGAGGAGAAGTTTCATAAGTTGCGAAACTTCCATAGAGAATGTTCTCGGGAATTGAAATAAATAATCTAATTAAGCCAAGACCGTACTAAATACATACACCCTTTCTTCTTGACCCTCCCTTTCTGTTGGCGGTGTGCTGATATGCCCAAAGTGCGCACGTACTTTTAGTGTGAAAATAGGTAGCTATCAGCCAATAACATTAAATAATAAATGGACGCACAGAGCCAAACAAAAAAACCAAGAAAAGTGGCACTAAAAGTCATTTCTATCATGTTTCAGTTGAAGCTAATAACGCTCACTTACAATAAACTATAATAAAAAACTCAAAGAATAAAAAACTTTGTGAAGTGAGCAATAAGTGTCAAAATTGCGAACAACGCCGCAAAATAGTAGAAACTTTTTATGTTTAAGGAATAATGATGCTATACCGTAAGGTGACTAAATGTCAACTGTCAGAACTGAATAGCGGAGCAAAAGGACCGCAATATTTACTTCTGCAGCCCATTTTTTGGGGCCATTTTTTTGAGCTGTTTGGGGATCCACTTATATATTCCATCACCGCCGGGCGAGTATCGCCGTGTCTCTTTTATTTTCACGGGAGTGCGTATCTTTTGTTCGTGTTTATAGCTGATAGTTCATAGCTTAGTAGCTCGCGGTTAGACCAGTGCCTTATGAAACTTCTCCTCAGTACAATGCTATACGAACGACGAAATAAAAACGCCGAATATTCACCCGGACACGTATTCCTCGCGTCTGATCAGTTGTGCCTTTACAGTGTGTTTGCCCCACAGACACAGGCGGCGGCGGGCTGGCGGGGGCCACATCGGCGTGGCTGTGGGCGTCGGCGGGCGGCGCGTGCGCCGTGCTCGCTCTCGCGGCTGCTCTCGCGCTGTCGCTGTGTTGCCGCAAGGCGGCGCCTCTGTCGCCACACACCAGGTACTAGCGGGGGCCACATCGGCGTGGCTGTGGGGCCGTGCTGTCGCTGTGTTGCCGCAAGGCGGCGCCTCTGTCGCCACACACCAGGTACTGGCGGGGCCACATCGGCGTGGCTGTGGGGCCGTGCTGTCGCTGTGTTGCCGCAAGGCGGCGCCTCTGTCGCCACACACCAGGTACTGGCGGGGCCACATCGGCGTGGCTGTGGGGCCGTGCTGTCGCTGTGTTGCCGCAAGGCGGCGCCTCTGTCGCCACACACCAGGTACTGGCGGGGCCACATCGGCGTGGCTGTGGGGCCGTGCTGTCGCTGTGTTGCCGCAAGGCGGCGCCTCTGTCGCCACACACCAGGTACTGGCGGGGCCACATCGGCGTGGCTGTGGGGCCGTGCTGTCGCTGTGTTGCCGCAAGGCGGCGCCTCTGTCGCCACACACCAGGTACTGGCGGGGCCACATCGGCGTGGCTGTGGGGCCGTGCTGTCGCTGTGTTGCCGCAAGGCGGCGCCACTGTCGCCACACACCAGGTACTGGCGGTGCCACATCGGCGTGGCTGTGGGGCCGTGCTGTCGCTGTGTTGCCGCAAGGCGGCGCCTCTGTCGCCACACACCAGGTACTGGCGGGGCCACATCGGCGTGGCTGTGGGGCCGTGCTGTCGCTGTGTTGCCGCAAGGCGGCGCCTCTGTCGCCACACACCAGGTACTGGCGGGGCCACATCGGCGTGGCTGTGGGGCCGTGCTGTCGCTGTGTTGCCGCAAGGCGGCGCCTCTGTCGCCACACACCAGGTACTGGCGGGGCCACATCGGCGTGGCTGTGGGGCCGTGCTGTCGCTGTGTTGCCGCAAGGCGGCGCCTCTGTCGCCACACACCAGGTACTGGCGGGGCCACATCGGCGTGGCTGTGGGGCCGTGCTGTCGCTGTGTTGCCGCAAGGCGGCGCCTCTGTCGCCACACACCAGGTACTGGCGGCGCCACATCGGCGTGGCTGTGGGGCCGTGCTGTCGCTGTGTTGCCGCAAGGCGGCGCCTCTGTCGCCACACACCAGGTACTGGCGGGGCCACATCGGCGTGGCTGTGGGGCCGTGCTGTCGCTGTGTTGCCGCAAGGCGGCGCCTCTGTCGCCACACACCAGGTACTGGCGGGGCCACATCGGCGTGGCTGTGGGGCCGTGCTGTCGCTGTGTTGCCGCAAGGCGGCGCCTCTGTCGCCACACACCAGGTACTGGCGGGGCCACATCGGCGTGGCTGTGGGGCCGTGCTGTCGCTGTGTTGCCGCAAGGCGGCGCCTCTGTCGCCACACACCAGGTACTGGCGGGGCCACATCGGCGTGGCTGTGGGGCCGTGCTGTCGCTGTGTTGCCGCAAGGCGGCGCCTCTGTCGCCACACACCAGGTACTGGCGGGGCCACATCGGCGTGGCTGTGGGGCCGTGCTGTCGCTGTGTTGCCGCAAGGCGGCGCCTCTGTCGCCACACACCAGGTACTGGCGGGGCCACATCGGCGTGGCTGTGGGGCCGTGCTGTCGCTGTGTTGCCGCAAGGCGGCGCCTCTGTCGCCACACACCAGGTACTGGCGGGGCCACATCGGCGTGGCTGTGGGGCCGTGCTGTCGCTGTGTTGCCGCAAGGCGGCGCCTCTGTCGCCACACACCAGGTACTGGCGGGGCCACATCGGCGTGGCTGTGGGGCCGTGCTCGCGCTGTCGCTGTGTTGCCGCAAGGCGGCGCCACTGTCCCCACACACCAGGTGCGTACATCATCTCAGCCATAAGACGTCCACTGCTGAACATAGGCCTCCCCTCTGGACCTCCACATTTTTTATTTTATTTACGGTCTACAAACTAGGCGTCACAACAACAGTAAAGATAGCAAACATAAATTGTAAACAGTTTAGTTGTGCGCCTTAAAATAGTAGACACTACATGCTTAGAAACAGTTTAAACAACGAAAAATTATATGGAGATTAAAAATAAATAAGACTAACCAAAATAACCACCACCTTACTTAACCTAATATAAAAATTCACTTTTTTAAGTTTTGTTTTGATAGAGGCCAGGGAACAAAATACATCTATACAGTCTTTCACACCGGTATACGACGCGATCATTCGATAGAGAGGTGCGTGTCTACCGATATTGGTTCGACAGTGGAGTAGGGAAAACAGTCTTCTATCACTTCTATTCACAGGCGACTACCTGCACGAGGAACCACCAGTTAACATTTCTGAGAAGATCTGGTCCGTCTACTAGGCCATTAAGAATTTTATGCAGTAGTAAGATATCGCTAGCTTTTCGCCTAAAGAACAGCGTTTGCATTCTATATTGATGCAACCTCGCATGTACCGGTTAGATGCGACCTGCGTCCAGCGTGTCCCGGCGACCTTCATAAGTTCGTCTGTCCATCTTGTGGGCGGACGTCCTACGCTGCGTTTGTTAGCCGTGGTCTCCACTCGAGCACTTTTCGACCCCATCGACCATCTGCTCTGCGTGCAATGTGGCCTGCCCATTACCACTTCAGCTTACTAATCCGGAGCGTACAAGAACTTGGTTCATCAGGTGCGTACAAGAACCTGTTTAGAATCTGAAGGGGCGGGTGCTCAGGGCGTCTCGCAAGGCTTTGTGTGGCACCGCCGAGCCGGTTAATTCTGGGGGCTTAGACAAGTTGCCAATCGCTAACGCTTAATCGTCAATTGTAAACGAAAGGCAGCTAACTGTCTTTGTTGCACTAATATGAAAGATTGACAGATAGGGAAAACTACGACACGCTACTAAGCGTTAGCGATTGGCAACTTGGCTAAGCATCCTGTTTCATCGAACCTACGTAAGCGTGCGTATGCCGCCGTTGTCACCGGGCAAGTCGCAGCTGACCGGGTCAACTCACCCTCTAAACCGGGTGATGTACGAGCTCCCTATAGGGAAAAAGCCTCCGCATGTGTGGATAAGGAAACCTTCACACTGATGCAGAGGAAGGGTCGAGTCTCTGCGCCTCGCAAGACTCTGTGTGGCACCACCGAGCCCGTTAATTCTGGGTGCTTAGCCAAGTTGCCAATCGCTAACGCTTAATCATCAATAGTAAACGAAAGGCAGCTAACTGTTTTTGTCACACTAATATGAAAGATTGACAGAGAGGGAAAACTACGACACGCTACTAAGCGTTAGCGATTGGCAACTTGGCTAAGCATCCTGTTTCATCGAACCTACGTAAGCGTGCGTATGCCGCCGTCGTCATCGGGCAAGTCGCAGCTGACCGGGTCAACTCACCCTCTAATCCGGGTGATGTACGGGTGATTCTGGCCGAAGAGTGTCGTGGTTCGGCGGTTCCGGGGCAACCTGCCGAACCCTGCGCCAGTTCAGATGACTCAACGGTGCCACGCTGTTGCGTCACCTAAATCTGGCTAACTATTAAATCTTTTTTAATAGATTTCTCTTTTGTTTTATATACATAAAGTGCCTATTTTTTCAAATTGTTTAATTTTAGTTGCATTACGCATTGGTTTTTAACAGTAATCTCGTGTATGTACATGTTACAATAATAAAAAAATAATAATTCATCAATAATACGTAATGTAACTAATGTATACACACTACGAACAAATAAAACATGGAAGCCGCACGCCATACTAAATTGCCTTTCAAAAACGGTTCTGAATTTTAGTTGACAAGTGTCACCCCCTCTTCAATGCATCACGGCAATGAATTTCAATCTCAACCTATAAAAATTTAAACCTTCATTAAAAAAAGTTGTGATTGGTCCACCAAAGTTTTGATTGGCGATATTCTATAAACATTTGTCAAAGATGTTGCGCCGAAATATATGCGGTGTTCAGAAAAGCGCTATGTCCTGTCCATCTTGGCACAATTGAACAACTGTTTTAGGGGGCATTTTTTTAGCTGGCGTTAGACGTCCATGTTATATATGGTCGCAGTATACACACAAAGGAAGGAAACAAATGAAATGAAATGTTCTTGCAGCACATACCAGAAGTCTTCAGCGTCGGCGGGCATCAAGCCGCCGGACCTGTGGATCCACCACGACCAGATGGAGCTGAAGCATCTCGACAAGAGCCTCCACAGCTCTGCTAGTAAGAGTACGCTACTAACACACTTCACACGTTCGACGCTGGTGACACGCATATGTGACCGAAAAAACTGTTCTCCTATGCCAGACACACACACGTGATCAAAGTAATCTTATTCTTATGCCACTATGATGGCCTCATCGGAAGACCAGCGCTGACACTCGCCAGCAAAATGCTGAGATGAGGCCATTTCGTAGCTTACACGTTCTTATTTGTATAATATTTATTTTTTCGTCTCTGTATTTTGTGTGTGCTACGAATAAAGTTTTTTCTATTTTCTTTCTTTCTACTAGCATCAATTCTCACTCCTATGCCAGTCGCTTAAAAATACGAACGTTTTTGACACAGTGCTGTGTCGCCGGCATAGGAGTAGAATCTTTTTGGTCAAACATGCGTGTCACTGGCATAAGATTTATATCGTATAACGTCGATCGGCATAGTATTAGCACTTAGTGAAACAGTACCGGAGGCGAACGTGTTAACACCTAAACAGCCTCACTTTATCGTAAAATTCTCCTAACATAGCAAACTGATAATAACGCACACTAGATGAGCTTTCTTAATCCTGAAAACCGGATTCATTCAAATCTGGACTTGCTTGGACTCATCCAAATCTGGACTTCCTTGGACTCATTCAAATCAGAATCACGATCTGATTCATTCTTTTAACGTTGAAAATGTCGGAAAAATCAAATGTTTTTTTCGGGAATGTATGAAAATTTCGTTTTTTTTGTGGGTTTTTACAGAAATAATTTATGTCAGAGCTTAATTATTTTTAATTAATTATTTACGCATCCTTATTTTAACAAAACCAAAAACGGGGGACGGGGGGCGCATCCCCCCACAAGGGAGGATCGGGGGGCGAAGCCCCCCACATTAAAAAAGAACTAATTGTAGTTCCCCCACCCTAACCTGGATCGGTTCGTTAGGTACCTTTTATCCCTTAGAGCAGAAATAGAAGCCTTGCGCAGCGGGGCTTCTATTTCTGCTCTAAGCACGTTGGACCGGCAATCCAGAGGAAGCGGGTTCGAATCCCGTGACAACCAGAGTCTTTCGCAGTTGATTTTTTCTATGGTAAGCACATCTGTTACGACATTGTGAGTAAATAATAGGCATGATGACTGGCAAGTCAAATCAGCATCTTTTTTCGAACTGTCAAAACGATCACCACTATGGAATTTTATATGAAATACTCAAAAGTGACGTCACGTTTGAGTACTGCCAAATGACCTACTCTTTTAAGTTCTTTTCAATTTATTAAATAGAAGTTTTGTATAAAAATTACTGCAAACCACGGCTTAGTAATAATTCCTTGGTGTCTTATGTTGTGCATAATGTTAAATAATTTATTTTAACTACAGTCATCATCCCTATTATGTATATCCTTTATTTCCAGTATCAGCAGGCAGCGTGGACGGCCCGTCAGCCCTGGCGTCGTCGACGCTGACCCTGACGCGCGCCCCCGCGGAGTACGAGCCCGCGCGCCACCCGCCGCCCGCCAGTCTCGACAGGAGACACTACGTGCCCACATATGTCGGTCAGTACACACAATAGGGATGATGACTGACAAGTCAAATCAGCATTTTTTTTCGAACTGTTAAAACGATCACCACTATGCAATGACATTAAATAATAAATGGACGCACAGAGCCAAACAAAAAAACCAAGAAAAGTGGCACTAAAAGTCATTTCTATCATGTTTCAGTTTAAGCTAATAACGCTCACTTACAATAAACTATAATAAAAAAAACTCAAAGAATAAAAAACTTTGTGAAGTGAGCAATAAGTATCAAATTTGCGAACAACACCGCAAAATAGTGGAAACTTTTTATGTTTAAGGAATAATGATGCTATACCGTAAGGTGACCAAATGTCAACTGTCAGAACTGAATAGCGGAGTAAAAGGACCGCAATATTTACTTCTGCAGCCCATTTTTTGGGGCCATTTTTTTGAGCTGTTTGGGGATCCACTTCTATATTCTAAATCAATGCCACTATGGAATTTTATATGAAATACTCAAAAGTGACGTTACGTTTGAGTACTGCCAAATCACCTACTCTTTTAAGTTCTTTTCAATTTATTAAATAGAAGTTCTTTACAAAAATTACTGCAATCTACATCTTAGTAATAATTTCTTCCTGTATTATGTCGTGCATAATGTTAAATAATTTATTTTAACTACAGTCATCATCCCTATTAGTAACAAGATGGAGCGACGACCTGGTAAAGGTTGCGGGTGTCCAATGGATGCGGACAGCTCACGACCGATCTTTGTGGAACTCTCTGGGGGAGGCCTATGTCCATCAGTGGACGTCGATTGGCTGATGATGATAATGCTCACAATTAGTAACATACATTTCGGCTATCTAGAACCAAAGGAGGTCAAAACGCTACCGCCATCCTCAAACATATTGAGTTGATAGAACAATCCCTGGGGTAGGCGAAACAGGGGGCAATTACACAAAAGATCCTAATGGGTCGAAGTATATCCGTAAGGGGCCCACCAATAAGATAAGATAAGATAACATACATTTACAGCTCTGAGTGCTTAGACAAGTTGCCAATCGCTTTAAATTGATATTTATTAGTATTAACGTAAAAATATATCTTCGAACGTATGTCACGATATGTGATAAATACGTCATGGAAAGTCGGCCATTTTTTTCTGATTTTTCTAACGATTGGTATAGTTCTGAATTGAAAACTACCAAACGGCAACAAGGCAACATATATTTCTACTATTGGCGCCTGTCTGCTACAAGTTTCCATCGTAAATGCCACCATCTAATCCATTATTCTGTTTACATCATTTTTTTATATTTTCACACGATCTTTTCAATGTTTATTTTACAATCTTGTTTTTTATTGCTTTATAATTGAGTTTATTTTAATTTGCGATCGCGATAGACCGTCGGTCGCCATCGTGCGCGGGCTCGGACGAGACTGCCCCGCTGCGGTCGTCGCCCGCGCCGAGATCCTGCAACGTTTGCTATCGCCGTGAGGATTTGTTTTCATTTTATTATTTTTAAGTTTATATTTGTTTTAATGATTTACGGTCTATTTCACAATCTCTGGATAAATTTATCCATCAGACATCGCCATACTTTTATAGGCATAGAAAAGAAATGGATATGAGATTGTGAGTTCATGCCTCCTCGCTACTCAATTTTGGCTGCAAAAAAACAAAAAGAGGGTGTTCGGTTACGTATATCTTGACAAAAAAGGGATAAATATGCTTTTAATCACATCAGTGGCCTATACCACAAAACTTTACAAGCGTACAATTCTACAAAATTGTATAAATTCCCATACAAAAAGTTGTCAATTTTGTAGAATTTTGTACGCTTGTAAAGTTTTGTGGTATAGGGGCCAGGTAGACTGAAGTAACCAAGGTGATCATTGATCAGAGTACTACTGATTCTTTGGCCTATTATTATTATTCGTATGTCGTGTAAGGCAAAAAAAAACAAATATTTGTTTAGTGATAATCCATTATTTTGGCCTCAAGCTACGAATACGAGTACTAAATAGAAAAGGTAGTTTCCCTTGTAATAGTAATTTATTACGCAATACCCCTGGTTGGGCAATCGTACATTGTGCATCAAGGGTGGTAAGTACGGAATTACTAACACGAGTGTTAGAAGCCCGATGCCGTCGACGGAGCACTTTCAATGACTCCAGTTAGTATTCCGCTTACCGACCGTGATGCATACAATGTTTTTCATCACACTTGCCTAGTTACAAAAAGACAAGTTTTAAGACAAATTATTATTAAATGACGTACTGACATTTCTTTTATTAGGGAATTTCACTTTTCTATTACTCCCGCTATGCATGCAAGCAATGGCGCGCTTAGACAGCAAGTGTGATGAAAAGGTAGTTTCCCTTGTAATCGTTGTAATTTATTACGCAATGCCCCTGTGGCCTATACCACAAAACTTTACAAGCGTACAAAATTGTATAAATTCTCATACAAAAAGTTGATAATTTTGTAGAATTGTATTCTTGTAAAGTTCGGTTTTGTGGTGCCGTGTGGTGACGGCAGTAAGAATACATTTGTCACCACCCCAACTCCTCCTGCGGGTGTCGTAAGAGTCGACTAAGGGATTGAAGTGTCATTGACCATTATTTGATAAAAGGTTGATGATGGGCAGCAGCGTCATCATAGTGGACACATGCCATCGTCAATCCGCTTGCCCAGCGTGGCGATTATGGGCATTTACCTCCTAATGCGTCTATACGCATAGTTAATAGGAGACGCCTACGTCCAGCAGTGGATGATAGGCTGATGATGAAAGTTTTGTGGTATAGGAGCCTGGTTGGACAAATAGTAGGTATAAATGTGATTGTAAGACAAGTTTTACGACAAATTATTATTAAATGACGTACTGACATTTCTTTTATTAGGAATTTCACTTTTCTATTACTCCTAGATATCGCAATCCTAGATATCGCGCTTAGACAGCAAGTGTGATGAAAAGAGTATAAATGTGATTGTGTGTGCAGCGATGACGGGCATGGGCGTGGGCGTGGGAGTGGGCGGCGGCGGCGGCATGGGTCCCGGCGGCGGCGGCTGCGCGGGCGCCGGTCCGGGCTGCGCGGCCACCTGCGAGCGGCGCGCGCGCCCGCCCATGGGCCTGCCGCATCCAGAACAGGTAAACTTTAAATTTAGTTCAAGTTTATTTGGCCAAGTAACAAAAGAACGTTTGTCAGCCTCCGTAGCCTAGTTGGTAGTAACCCTGTCTAGGGCATTATTTGTGCATTTATTTATCACAAATATTTGTTCCTTGGTCATGGATGTCTATGCATTTAAGTATCTATCTATTATATATATCGTCGCCTGGTACACACATCACAAGCCTTAATTGAGCTTACCGTGGGACTAAGTCGATTTGTGTAAGATGTCCCAAGATATTTATATATTTTATTTATTATTTGTTTGGGCATATGACCCACTGCGTACACAAACGAAATAGGGCTAGGAATGTAGATAATGTAAGTGCTACTGAGTGGTATGAGTCGCATTCTTGCAAGGCGAAACCAGAAAAGTAGGTCACAACTGTTTACGCAATTATACAATGCTGAAAGTAAAAACATTAAAAACACTATTTCGGATACAAAAAGTCCAATAACTTTTTTTCCCAGTTGATACATACGGAAAAATTACATATTTAGAAAAGTGAGATTTAATTCTTTATTTTAAAGCTAGTTTGGTCTCTGTACGCGAAAAATCATAAAGCGGGTCAAATACGCCCAATGACTTTTCGTTAATGTTTCTTTATTTGGCCAAGTAACAAAAGAACGTTACATCTAGCAAGTCAATAGGTATAATCTTAATATTATCGTGCAAATAGAATGAACATTATTGTTTCGAAACATTAGGTACATCATTTGAAAGACACACATCCAAGTTTCATTTGTTATTTAAATTCGTTTATTGAGTAAAATAGATTACTTAGAAAGAAGAACTTCAGTTTTTCTTTAATTTTTAAAAATGGTTTTTTTGTTAAGCTAGCAATAAATTATATAAGGTTTTAAACATCGTTTAACCCTTTGGATGCCACAATCTTGCCACGGACGCCAACGACGGCTACAACCGTCTGAGGTGTGGTTTGACGTAGTTAATGATACAACGAAGTCTGAGGTAAAACTGAATATATTTATTTGTGAAACAAGGTCTTTTATACTAAAATCATATGTATTAAGTAAAGAGGGGATAATCATGTAAGGCTGCGGGTCAAGGTAATGTTCGTGGGTGTTTCTAGGAAGTAGCTGGAATTACAGTAATCTGAGCCCAACGTTTTATGGCTTTAATTTAGGTTAATTAATATAGGTTTCTTATTAGGAATGGAATCAAGTTTCAATTAGGTTGCGGCTAAACAGGATTGAATAGGTTGGGGCTACACTACACGTCAACGTCGCTGATACAAAAGCGACTTACGCGGTAACTCGTAAAGATCAATTACGCATAAATTATCATGAACGCGTGGCATCTGGAGCTCGGCATATTCCTTCACCGTCTGGCGGTGAAAAGGTTATATCTTTTAGTACAACATATTATCAAACCGCGATGAGAAAAGGATTCGAAAGTACTATTGACACAACAGTGTATAAATAAGTCAATCTGTGTATTCATGTCATTCATTTCATTCATGTACCTCAATGACATTAAATAATAAATGGACGCACAGAGCCAAACAAAAAAACCAAGAAAAGTGGCACTAAAAGTCATTTCTATCATGTTTCAGTTGAAGCTAATAACGCTCACTACTACACTATAATAAAAAAAACTCAAAGAATAAAAAACTTTGTGAAGTGAGCAATAAGTGTCAAATTTGCGAACAACACCGCAAAATAGTAGAAACTTTTTATGTTTAAGGAATAATGATGCTATACCGTAAGGTGACCAAATGTCAACTGTCAGAACTGAATAGCGGAGCAAAAGGACCGCAATATTTACTTCTGCAGCCCATTTTTTGGGGCCATTTTTTGAGCTGTTTGGGGATCCACTTATATATTCTAAATCAATGCGTTTGGGCATTAAATCTTGACGTTTTGTACAGTAAAAATTGTTTAGTATGGCTTATAGGCAATGTCAGATTTTTAGTGACTTGTTAACCACTATGTATTTTGGTACTCTATTAGGTATCTTTTTTAGATATTTCTGAGCACATTGCTGTTCTCATATTATTGACCAAAAATGCCGAAATATTTAATTTATATTATCACAATAAATGCAATTACTTCATAACACTCCCATCTGTAGAACGTTTTCTAAAAATTGTAAGATACTGTACTGAATCGTAGTTTGTGTACGAATTTATTTATTACCTTAAATTGTTATGTTATTTCCAGCCGGAATGTTTCCAAAGCACGCCACTCCTCGCCGGCATGGCGCCATTGTCGCCACAGTCGTCGCTGGCGTCTCTGCACGCCACACTGCCGCACGCACACACTCTCTCACACACTGTCTGTGAGTATATATTCTTATGTCATGGACATACCTGGGATAACTGGGGGCAAGTTACAGGGGTTTTTTTTTATTTTTTTTTTATTGGTATCGATTAAAAAGATGTCGATATAATTATAATAAAAGATGTGCTTATTGAACATTCTCGATTACAGTAGGTACAGAGTTTCGATGTCATATCTGATATCGGGCCTCTTGTTTCCAGATGTAATTTTAATCAAACTGACAATTTAAATATTGATATTTAAATATTAATTGTATATTTGAAAACTTTTTTAAAATAAACGCGTAACTACCCGTTCAAATTTATTTTTTATTTTAATTGAAGAGTAAGTACCTAATATTTATTTATGCCGAATAACATTTTGATGTTGTCATTCACAGTAACATCGATATATTTTTAGTCGAAAAACTGTATTATTTTAATGTTTGTTGAATAAATGAATTCCGTTTTTAGTCGATAAAATATTTTGCTACATCACTTTCGTGTAAATGCCCCGAGTTATCTCAGGTATGGTCATGGATAACGAGCAGACGAATCGCCTGTTAGAGTCTGACCAGTAAAACTTTACACAAGATTTTTTTTTGAAGCTATGTCAAATACAAAAGCTCTCACACACCATGTCAACAAGATGTCAAAGCTGTCATTGAATTTTACGCACATGCGTGAATGTCTATATTGCTCTGTGGACAAACACTTATATATCGGTCACACCTCAAACCTGTGGTGCCAATATATCAGTCTTTGGCGTTCAAAAGGTTAATCTTTACTCAAAATAATTTAAAGAAATGAACCGTATCTGCTGGCAAAATGCAGATTTTTGGCCATTTCGGCACAAAATTTCGTGTTTACTGTTTTGTTTTGTTTGTACTGTATTTTTTACAAATACTGAAATAAAAGGCACCGGTTCCGTAGAAGAATAGAATTATAATGTCAGTAAAAAATAAAAGAATTACAAATCAAAAACATAGACAATACGTAAAAAAGGTAACTCTATAAAAAGTTGTGCAGTCTTGCACAGTATTCTTGTCTCGAATAAACGTTTTTCTTCTTCTTCTTTTTTCATATTTAAGTTTGACTTTTACAAGATTTTTTTAAGACGTTTTTTGAACACAGGTGGGGGTGGCGGGCCGTGCCCCCTCGGGCCGTCGTGCGCGCCGGTGGTGGGGGGTGGTGGTGGTGGTGGCCCCCCCACCCCCGGCGGCGACATCTACGCGTGCGCGGCGAGAGAGCGCGGACATTACGTCGCCTACGAACCGTTGGGACACTACACGCAGTAAGTGGCGCCATCTATTGTTCTTGAAGATACTTTACTGTAAGCCGACTTAGACAAATTGACTTAGTAAAATGATGTATGGCTTATAATTCTTATTGTAGGTGAGGAGCAAGGGCATGACAATGACAATACAAATAAATGACTTACCCTATTTACTTCCTCTACCGCTGTGACAATGTCGCAGCGGAAACAAGTCTATTTTCGTAAAGAACGATCATAATCAGGATTCGGATATCTCATAGCACGGTAAGACGTTAGAGAACCACGGAGTCGATTTTAACATAAAACTCATACTTATACTCATCCTCATATCCTCATGTATATAGTACATAATTAGTCAAAAATGCTTTTAATTTCATTTTATCTACGTGTTCTATGGATATTACAAACTGAAAGCTTAAAGCCTATTCATCCTTAGCTGTCTTATCTAGTAAACAACTTTCCAACCAAAAAGTACACGTTTTCTGTTGTAAGCTGTCATATTTGCCTCATTTGATTAATAAATTGCTTAATTTTTAATCAAGGAAACAGCAGTTTACAACAGAAAGCGTGTACTTTTTGGTCAAAAAGTGGTTTACTAGATAAGACAACTAAGAATGAATAGACTTTAGTTAATAATATTTTTTGCTTACGTGTTTGTTTACGTAATGTACAACATGTGGCAGTCTTTTTTTCATTTAAAATATAGTTCAATTCAAATCCTAATTATATTTATTTCGTTTATAACTCTTGGAATGAGTATATGAGTATAAGTTGACTTTTATGTTAAAATCGACTCCGTGGTTCTCTAACGTCTTCCCGTGCTACGAGATATCCGAACCCTGATCACAATCCCTCCTTCATTCCAGCCACAGAATTAGATTTGGATAGAAGAAACAAGTTCATTCATTTGTATGGCGGCCGAGCGTGTCAGATTTTGTACTGAAGTTGTTACTTGCCTATGATTTTAAATATGTCTCAGGCCCTTGAGTATTCATATTTTTTTGTGTTGTTGCAATTAATATTAGGCAATATTAATTGCACTTAAAGAGGCATTATTAATGTTTTTGTTCACTTCAACTTACAACATTTGACGCCCGAAAGCTGCAATCTGCGATTAAAGACGGACAACTCAGTAGATTTTACTGAGTTCATTTGACACGCTAAGTAGATACGTTTGCTTCATCTATGGTATATAATTACGACATCTGTGATTTCAGCCGCGACTCAATGAGCAGCGACGCAGGCGGGCTGGCCGGCGGTCACGTGGCGCCATCTATCGGCTCCAGCTCCCACGGCACTAGTTCCCACGGCACCAGCTCCCTGGGCGCTGGTGGTTCGCTGCAAAGACGGGCGTGCGCTGCCCCGTTGCATAGTTTCGCTGATTCGCCGCATTCTACACCCAGTCATGGCCCAGGTACGTTTTTATTTGAAGTTGCGATGAGCAGCGCCATCTATTGGCATTATTTCACACGACCCAGCTATCTGAGTGTATGAGTCGGGCGTGCGCTGCCCCGTTGCATAGTTTCGCTGATTCGCCGCATTCTACACCCAGTCATGGTCCAGGTAAGGTATTATATACTGGCGCGACGAGCAGCGCCATCTATTGGCATTATTTCACATAACCCAGCTCTCAGAGGGCAAGAGTTGCGTGTGTGCATAGCTTTGCTGATTCGCCGCATTCTACACCCAGTCATGGCAAAGATGGGCCAATCAACTTTTACATCGACATTTTTCTGTCTCCTGCGTTGCTTTTCATGAACTTACAAATATAGGTCAATTAATACTATACACATATTTACAATAAAAAAACCATTAGAACCTAAATGTATCGATGTGCGTTACTTTTCATGAAATTTTAAGTATACTTCAATTAATACTATACACATATTTACAATAAAAAACCATTAGAACCTAAATTTATCAATGTGAACTTGTGTGAGGCCTAACGCATGTACAATTTTATAAGCGTTTTTTCTAGTAAACTTGATGAAAATGTCATCTGCGTTACAGGACAAAATAGTGTCGATCGAAAAGTTGATTGGCCCAGGTATTAGCAGTTGTAACGAGTATTTTAAAAACATTTGTGCAATCTATGTAGATTTTGCAGGAGTTGTATGACCGTTTTAATTTGCAGGTAGCGTGAGAGAAACATCTCCGTATAAGAAAAGTAACAGCTCGTCGCCTGGACACATTCCCAACCGATTACAGCTAGGTAAGTCGTTTATATAAATAAATATCTTGGGACATCTTACACAAATCGACCTAGTCCCACGGTAAGCTCAATTAAGGCTTGTGATGTGGGTACCAGGCGACGATATATATAATAGATAAATACATATAAATACAAAGACAGCCATGACCAAGGAACAAATATTTGTGATAAATAAATCCACAAATAATGCCCTCGCCGGGATTCGAACCCGAAACCTCCAGCTTCGTAGGCAGGGTCACTAGTCACTACCAACTAGGCTACGGAGGCTGACGTACGGAGGATTGTTTTTGTCTTATAGTGAAAATAACAAATTTCTTAAAACTTATCAAAAATATACTTTGTACAGGTGGCAGCGTAGCGCACTGTCCCGAAGAGCTAGAAGCCCTAACGCCATCCCGCTCCACCGAGCGACTCGCGAGGGAGATGCAGAACCTCGAGGGTCTCATGAAGGACCTGTCCGCCATCACGCAGCAGCAGTTCCACTGCTAGCGAGCGCCCTCCGACGAGGAGATACATGTGTAGAGGACCTAGACTGGACCAGTGGACCTAGGTACTCTAACTCTACTGTTCGCCCTTACATAGCCTCCACTGTGAGAGCCAAAGAGACATGAGTTACATCAAGGACTCTTTAAAGTGATGTATGAACTAGGACCTAAAGTATTTATGAGTGCAAAATTTAAAACACTCTAGACTAGGAAAGATTCAGTGAAGATCATAACATGTGCCATCTAAAATACGAGTACTGAAAATCATTTACTATGTGCGACTTAGCGTTTTAAATGGAGTTAAATGAAGTCTACATTGGCATAAAAATAAAAGTAAATACATTTTGTACTATTTAAAAAAAACAAGACATGAAAAACAGTGAAAAGTTAAAATCTACGATAATTATATTCGTTAATTACTTATCTTGCCGATAGAGGGCGTTGAAATCAGCGCCATCTATCGGTTAGTTTATAAAACTTTTATCATATTTGCTTTTCACTTGTCTTGCCATGAAACGCTCGATGCTCTATACCCGTCCCGCTTCCCCGAGCGGCTCGCAAGAGAGATGCAAAACCTCAAGGGCCACATGAAGGATCTGCCTGTATTTCGATTATTAACATTTAATCGATAAATGGCGTTGAAATCAATGTCATCTATCGGCTATATTTGAAAACTTCTGGAATGATGTGCTCTAATATATTGATTTAATTTTCAGGATTATCACTCATATTTTAAAGACAAACGGGTCATATTTAAAAATATGAATGGGCTCTAAGTTACGTTTTTAACGTACGTAAAAGATTTCAAGATTGTACGTAAAAGCTTTCGAGTACGAAATAGAGACTTGCAAGTACATAGATGCTGATGAATCAGTTTGTTATAACATCATGTGCCATCTTAAATAACAATTCGTTTAACAGTCAGCCATATAATATTACAAAAGTATTAATGCGACGCGTCATGCATAAGAAACTTGTAATTAGTACGAGTTCCTAATTATGACAGAAAAAACGCTTGCGTCTAAAAATAAATGAAACTACACTTTGTAGCAGTGTTAAAAGAAACGAGAACTTAAACGATACATTGACATGAAAAAACTTGAAATATCGATAGTGCCAAAAACCTATCCAAATCTACGATATTTCTATATAATTGCCATTTTATCAGCTAGATTGAAAAGCTTCGGGCATAATTCATGTTTGCTTTCTGTTTAAAACTAGTTATTTAATATTTACATTCAAATTTTGGACTCGCTCGAATATTTGGCACTTGTGAATGTCATCGATGTGAAAAAACTAAAATACCCAGTTTTAAATTAATAATTAATGTGAATGCCCATATTAGCTTAAAAAAATTAATAGTGGCTTATACAAATACATACCTGAATATACTATCCTTGTACTTATGCCTTAACGTTCAAGGCAATCTACTTTGAAGCCTAAATTGTGTGCTCAATATCAAGCTAAGACTGTCTAATGCTACAATCTAGCGAAATTTACAAGTAGACAATTTTATACCCTTTTTACTCGATTGGCGTAGATTTTTCACTATTAACTTTCATCGAGTTATTGAGGCCTAAGTATCTTTCATGAGTTTATGATAAATTCCTAATAATTTATTAGATCGTTAAAAACAGCACAAAATTCTTGCTACAAAAATGTTTTAGAAATATTGTTTACAAATTATTAATTAAGAAAGCTTAGGATCTCATGTAGAAAGAAGAGTGTATTTTGTTTTTAGCAGATTAATTCGCTCAGTACAAAACCGTCAAATATGTTTCAGTTCCGTCTGCTAAATGAATTTGCCTATTTCTCTAATTTCAGCCTCAAATGAACTGGATTCTTTTGAGACTAGATCTATTCGCGACAGTAGTTTAGCACGACAGTATGTCGCCGCGAGATAGCTTACTGCCGGACTAAGTAGATTTATGTATGAATATCTCACGACTTTATATGAATTGGCAAACTCGTATGTACGAATTAGTAATTTTAGAATCATAACTGACGAAGATTCAAACATATTCAAATATTATCGAACCGGATATTACTCACGGATTCAAATCGATGATTGCTCGACATGTTTCCACCCATTAAGAGGTTATTTGTCCGGAGTACCCTCAGTACGCGTCGGGCTTTGGCCGAGGGTACTCCGGACGAGGATCCTCTTAAAGGGTCGAAACATGTCGAGCAATCATCGACTTAAATACGTGAGTAACCCGGTTCGATAATATTTTAATACGAATTAGTACATCTATTTACTAGCATACGAAAGATCCAGCATATTTGAGGCTGAAATTATAATTACTTTAACATTGACCTAGTATTGTATTATACATTGTGATTATATGTACTGTATATACCCTAGGCTAAGTTTAGATAAGCTCGTATATAAAATTATCATAAGCATTTTCTATAAGGCTTTGTCATTTAAACGAAGAAGTATTAAGAAGTAATTACACTATTGTAGATATATCAAGTTTACAAAACATTTATTTACGAGTACCTATTTTTTTGCCATTAATACAGAGTCATTCACAAGTCATTAAAAACCTCAGATGACTCACACATAAGTATATACTGAACAACTTATATGGACCCAATCCTGAAACGCGAAAAATAATTTTCGTTTTTATACGTTTGGGCATTAAATCTTGACGTTTTAAAAAGTAAAAGTTGTTTAGTATGGCTTATAAGCAGTGTCAGATTTTTAGTGACTTGTTAACCACTCTGTATTTTGGTACTCTATTAGGTATTTTTTTTAGATATTTCTGAGCACATTGCTGTTCTCATATTATTGACCAAAAGTGCCGAAATATTTAATTTTTATTATCACAATAAATGCAATTACTTCATAATACTCCCATCTGTAGAACGTTTCTAAAGATTGTAAGATATTGTACTGAATCGTAGTTTGTGTACGAATTTATTTATTTACATTTTATAATATAATTCATTTCTATGTCTGTATTTGTAAACTAGTCAGTATATGAACAAATCGCATTTCTGCTGTTCGAATAATAAACGTCTTAAAACAAATCATAAATATTTAATGTCCTTAGTTTTAAAATAAAAACCCTATTACGATCACGATACTTTGAAGACCCGAGTATGTGCGTTGTTACTTCGAATAGCAGGATATATTATATCGTAATAATAAATCTGTCTCTTACACCAACACAAAAGGGATCGATTTATGTTAGCGATAGTGCTAGGGGACATAGGAGAGCATGTCCTTGATATATCTTTTCTAAATATCTGTTAAAATCAAATCTAATAAAATATTTCAAAAAGAAAACTTTAATATTTAATAGATTAAACCCGTCCTTTGTGGTTGCTAAACATCAATAGCATTTTGAATTCAAATTATGAACAGATTTTAGTCCAATACCTATTGTACGAATCCTTATCAAACACAGACGAAGATTTAATACAGTTTTTTTTATATTCTGAAACAAAAATTTACCAAACCAGGCTACAAGATGGCGTTGAGTGTTTTAGCTTTGTCGACGGGCTAAGTTAACGGTGAGTGGAAAAAGCAATTGACGAAACTTTTTGTGAATCAAAATATGCCTTTGTATCCGTTAAATTGCAAAAAAAATTCTCCTGTGGCCCTAGCTTTGTACAAATTTTGATACGATTTATAAGATATCTGTAAATTTGCTGATCGATACGATTTCTAAGGATTTGACTCGCGATTTGAACTTTTAACACCAATCGAAGTTTTGTATTTGCACTCGTTTACATTTTGTACATATTTTATATTTATTCGCAACAATATTCATTTAGGAGTTGGGGTTTTAAAAATATTTTGATGAAATTCATCTCTTAATGGGTCTAATCCAAAACAAAAATGTACACTCGACCAATTGGAACCCTAGGCCACTCTAGAACCATGTCAAAATGAAAAGCCGTTTGAAATGTCTTACAATCTAATTGATAACGTTACTTTGACATGGTTCCTGAGTGGCCTAGGGTTCCAATTGGTTGACTGTACATTGTGGCTCATTTTTGTATTTCGAAAGTAGTTTATACATGACTCACTATCGTAACACAATGGAAACGATCTTGATATTTGTCTTCATGAAGTACTATAGTTTTGAAAACGACTCCAATAGTATTTTCCGTACTATCGTCAGTTTTTTTTCCAAACATTAACTTAAGCTACTTACCAGGTAAAATCATTAGTACTAAAGGTACTCCTTAATATATGTTCCAAAAGGAGTAATCGCCAAAATGTTTAAATGATTTTGTTTTCTTTAATATTTCATATTTAAAACCATCTTCCGTGAATATTGTTGCGTTTTCAATCGTAAGTGTAATTGGCAGTAAGTGTTGCACTTTTTGTGGCAAAAATTATATCTTTACGTCAACGCCCTGTGTTCGCGCTGTTGTAAAATCACATTTTTTTTTATCAAATGATAATGAAAAGTTTACCTTTTCTACCTTGTTGCTGAGGATATTACTTACTTAAGAAATATAACGCAAAATATATTTAATAAAACAATTTGAGTTGTTGTTTTGTTCCACAAAAAAACCAGTATCGGTAAACAAAATAAGATTGAAAAAAATAAATGTGATGTTTTTGCGCATTATCCTTTGTAAATATACCTTTTTTGGTAATTTTATTGTAATTACTTTCTTATAGAGGAATTACTGTAATTTGAAAATAGGGTTTAATCGATGAAAGCGGCAATCTGTAGGTACTTTTATCATGTCCCAAAATCACAATATTTAAATGCATAATGAACACCATGAGCGGCCTATTAGATAAAAACCAAAGAAATCTGAAAAATAATACAAAATTTAATTTGTTTTTATAATGAATTCCATTATTTGTGAGCCTTTTTAGTAAAACATCCCACTTTGTGACTATAAGGACGAATTTAGCTTGTATATTTATGAATTGTCTATCTAAACGTCCTTGTTACGTGAGGGACAAAAATGCGAAGTTAAAAGCCTCTTTTTAAAGGTTGCCGCTTTCTCGTAGTCCAACGAATCTTCCACGATACTTCCTGAACCAAGTCTTCTCGCGAATGCGTTATTTCCCATAGTTGTCCGTCGCCAACGCCGCTCCACGACCATATCAGTGGCATAACTAAAGCAATATTCCACTTAATCCACCTAACGAAGCTAAACTAATACGTGACCGAACAATTTAAAAAGGGTCCTATGTGATAACTAAATACAATATTCGAATCACACGTCACCCGTAGAGCACGAATCCGGTAAACTGTTCGAATCGTCGTGATTGAATTAAATAAATTAATGTACGCGATATAATCCGTAACAATAGTTTTATTTCACAATAAGTTTTCTATTTTTTTTCTTCGTTATCCGCCTAATTATTCATGAAATCCGTTTCCATAGATTAATTTCACAATTTTTTAAAATGTAATCTTACAGCTATTTTCAAATTATTTTAAAAATGCCTTAATGTCTGTCATATTTATACGTAGTAAAAATTTCAAAGGATTTGTTTTGAGATTTATTGAAAATCTCTTGATTAGTTAATTAAATTTACCACTTGCTATAGTTATGCCATTGACTTTCCTACCGGATAATTGACTGCTAATCACTATATTATCGTCTCTTTCTTTTGAATATGTTAGTAAGAAAGAGATGTCTACATTAGCTATATTCATCACCATGAACAAGGCGAAGGACGCAGACGAAAAACGATAACTCCATATTAGTTCTTAAGAGAAACTATTAGACTGATTTTATATGATTTATTGATTTGAAATTGTATTTATTTTCTTATGTATTTACGGATTGTAATTGGATTTCAACCAAACAAGAACCAATTGGCAGAATATTAGTTACAACTCGTATCAAGAGATGGCGTGTTTTTGAACGACATCTGTTGACGGGAGAAACTAAAAACAAATGGACTGTCAGTAATTATTTTTGATGAGGACACACTAAACAAACGGTAGGTCACGTTAAAATAATGAATTTAAAGGGCCTACACCCTACAGCGAACTACGCTCGTTGCTACTTTGTCGCATTTGTTACATTCGTACATAAATGTAACAGAAAGGAAACACGTCTAACGTGATTAAAAATAGGCCCTTTTAAGTGAACTTCTGGATAATATATATCATTTCCAGCTCGAAAGTGTAAAAGAAGAAGTGTCAAATGTTAAAGAAGAAAACATGTGAAAAGCGCCCATATTTTATTTGCCTTTTGATTTTGGAACGCAGTTTAGTTTTTTTGGTGTGTCCATCCATCGAATAAATCATTATATACATATAAATTGTGTACTTTGTCTGTTACAATCTGAGCGCTTGCTCCCACCTCGCTGAGACTGCTCCAAATTTAAAATTAATTTAATTTACGATTGTGTTGTATTGATGTTAGTCAAAGTGCTTCATAGATGTCGCCACTTCTCTTGTGAAACTTTCCAAAAGTTTACTATAAATGCCGTTGGAACTTTATCAAGATTTACAATTATTTCTTTAATAAAATAAAGTTCTTAACTTTTTAATCGCCAAGCTGCGTACAATTTAAATAACTAAGAATTGTAAAGAAATAATTTTCATAAAGATGATTTTCAATGAGTTTTAGGGATCGATATTGTCTATAGAACAGTGGAAGATGGTGGCGACATCTATGCCAACTTTATGACAATTTTATTACTTTTCGCAGTGACGTTGGACTGTACATACTGCCGCTGCGGCACTCTGTAAAACAATAAACTTGTATTATTTATTGACAATTGCATTTAATTTACTACTCTACTTTTCACTTACGATCAGGTGGAGTGAAGCCACTTTGTTGTGCCAACATAAAAAAAAATCCTTTACAAGCCTTTATTTGATTTAACCCGTCCTGATTAGGGCTTGAAATTCGAATATTCGATCCATTTATGTATTCGAATAAAACAAGAGTTCATCATCATATCCGTCCACTGCTGGGCCTCTCCTATTAACCATGTGTATAGACTCATTAAGAGGTAAATGCCCATAATCGCCACGCTGGGCAAGCGGATTGGCGATCGCAGTAATGTGTCCACTATGATGACGCTGCCCATCATCAATCTTCAATAAATAAATGGTCAGTGACACTTCAATCCCTTAGTCGACTCTTATGACACCCGCGGGAAGAATTGGAAGGTGATAAATGTATTCTTACTGCCTGAATGTACCACACGGCGTGAAATGCCCACATATAAAATAAATAAAACAGGTTAATGTTTAAAAAGTAGCCATTTTATTACTGGCGTATAAAAATATTGGAAGTCTATACAAGACAATCTTTATCTCTATCTTTTAACCTTAAAAACTAGTTACATAATATACTACTTACGCAATAACAGGAAAAATAATGAACGGTAGGTACTTATGTATAAAGGACTCAAAAACATCCAAACATGTATAAATCATTTTGAACATATTTAAAATACAACCTTTTTGGCAACAACATTTAAGAATTTTATGTTCCTAAAAGCCAAGCCACACCAGATATATGTGCGCGTGCGCCTTGTAGCGATGTAAATGTCATATTCATATTAGATGGCACACCGCTGCTGGTGGGTTATTCCCACCTGTTACCACCAACTTGACACCAGTGGTAACAACTGGGATTTTTTTTCCCACCTGTTATCACTGGGAACAACTGGGAATTAAAATTCCCAACTGTTACCACCAAACTAAATATTTTAGTAACTAACCAAATATTTTAGTACCACCACAACCCACAACCACCAAGTACTCTGGTGGTAACTACTCAGGTGGGAAAAAATTCCCAGTTGTTACCACTGGTGTCAAGTTGGCGGTAACAGGTGGGAATAACCCCTGCTGGTCACGTGCACGTGTACGCCACGCAAGCAGTGTGACATCTAATATGACATTTACATACGCACAACGTGCACGTCACGCACACGCGCACACACACGTGCTGGATACGCATCTGGTGTGGCTAGGCTTTAAAAAAAGAATATAGGAAATTAATTCAGATTAGTATAACTCCAATGACTTGACAGTGATTGCATCTTTTGTAGCATTTTCAACATTTTACAGTCAGTCTTCACATTTATAAACCAATACACGATATAGTCTTATATAAACTATAAATATAGTTATCGGAACCGATAAAAAACATGTGAACGGGATTATTACATAAAATTTATTACATATACATACACCGTAGATGGATGGTGAATTTACTTTTTTCTGTTATTGCCATGGTTACGGTCACCTGAGTCACGATTTTAAGCAAAATTATGCTACTTAAACAATTCAAGCATGCATTTTTCTGGTGTTCATTAGCCCTCTTCATAATGGACTACCTATAAACCTGGACTACCTGCATGTTTGCACAATTTAAGTAGCATAAGTACCAACGTGACTTAGGTGACCGTAACCATGGCAATAACAGACAAAACGATTCACCCATATTTACTTCATTGCCATATCATCGGCGACAATCTTAAGAACCTACATACATAAGAAAACCATTAAACATATTTTTTATATTTTACGAGTTTAATACAATAACATTTTAAAAACATGTAAGTGGGTGAATCAACTTTTTTCTGTCTGTTATTGCCATGGTTACAATCTCCTGAGTCACGCTGGTATTATGCAAAATTATGCTACTTAATTTATATAAACATGCATATAGTCCATGTTTGTTGATGGCCCATCCAGGAAAGGGTTTATTAACACCAGAAAAGTGCATGTTTGCATAGTTTAAGTAGCATAATTATGCATAAAACCAGCATGACTCAGGCGACCGTAACCATGGTAATAACAGACAGAAAAAAGTTGATTCACCCAAGTATAACTATGTGTTCCGAACAGACCCAAACAGATGTATAAAATAATGTAATGATAAACATTTTCAACAAATTCCATAGTCGTAAAATACGTTTAACTATTACTCGTATGGACATCATATATATCGGAGCGCAAAGGGTGTTCAAATACATCTGAGCATTTTGTCATGGCGTAATCATCATCATATCAGCCGAAAGACGTTCATTACTGAACATAGGCCTCCTCCTGCGACCTTCACCTGGTCAAGTGAAGAATGATCAGATATTTTTGCAATTCCATAGTCTCGTTAATTTCCCTGTACATGTCAGGCAATACTGAAAGCACCTTATTATCACTACAACTATACAAACTTAATCAATATAATTATCATTAAACAAAATCAAGATCGCCAAAATTTGGAAGCACATCACACTTACCAGCAATTTGATATGATTCGACACATAAATGTAAAATAATGAACATTTTATGTTAATATAGTTTGGGAAATATTATTTGACCGACTCTTATCTTACATACGACCTTTTGTTCTGCATCTTTAACAATAGAAAAGTGCTAGACTGCTGATTGTTTAGTAAGTGTTAACCCAAAACAAAAGGTCGTAAGTAAGATAACTGTTGGGCAAATAATATTTCCCGAACTATACTATGATATTATAACATAATTAAATTATACATTTTATGAAACAGATCATCAACATTTGATTTTGAAGTACTCAATACTCAATCATTTATTGCGACCACACAGTTATAAGGTATTATGTGAACATAAAGTTTTACAGCTATTTAATTACTAAAAATTAAAGTGGACCCTGTTGGGCGCAGCAAGTTTGTAAAAGAGAAGACGACTTACACATTAATAGAATAAAATATAGGTAGAAATTTTGCATAACATTCTATAAGACCTACGAACAAATAAAACATGGAAGCCGCACGTCATATTAAATTAGCCTTTCAAAAACGGTCCTGAATTTTATTTGACAACTGTCACCCCCTCTTTAAATGCATCACGGTAAAGAATTTCAATGTCAACCTATAAAAACTTAAACCGCCATTTAAAAATAGTTGTTATTGGTCCGTCAAAGTTTTGATTGGCTATACTCTATAAACATTTGTCAAAGATGTTGCGCCGAAATATGCGCGGTGTTAAGAAAAGCGCTATGTCCTGCCCATCTTGGCACAATTGAACAATTGATTCTGGGGGCATTTTTGAGCTGGCATTAGACGTCCATGTTATATATGGTGGCAGTATAAGACTCTATCTATGTATTGCAATAGACGTGTATAAAAATAAGTATCTAATAATATAAGTGGTTTATTTATGTAAGTAAACTGTCATACGGATTTTTCTGATTTTGATACTGTGTTAACATTATTTTTCTAAAAAACTACAGGAAATTATACTTAAGCCATAAAATAGAAGATGAAACAGTTGTTCACCTTTTATTTTTTCCATAAACAATAAAAAAGACAAAAATGGATTTACTCGTTTGAAGTAAAGCGATTCATATTGGAGTTGAACTTGCGGTAGCCTTATTATTATATCAGTCGTTGGAGTCCAACACGTTAACTATGTACAATGTATTTGTAATGGACCCATGAATTGAAGAAAAACATTCTGTGTGATACAGTTGGTAGAAATATCATGAAATTCATTATCATTCTTCAATATTCCAAACTTTAATTTCAAATACATATCTCCAGAGCGCTATACTCTGTTTGGTTATGTATTTAAATCTCTCAATAAAAAGATAATGTAAGATTATTTTCTCAAACATGCAATAAAATATTGTTATGTTCCTTATAATAGGCTGCGAAGTATGACGTTTCAGGTGCGACTAGGACAAGAAGTCGTTAATGGAATTTAATACAAGTATTGACGGCCTAGGCCGGCAAAGTGATTTTTTTTTAATTCCATTCCAAATAAATCTGTGGCACAGGCATCATGAAATTCTGCCACTATGCAGTACTATACATATACTTAAAACTTCAATGTTTTTGTTTATTTCATTGAATGTTTGAGAAAAGAACAGTACAATACATACCTTGGCCGGAAATATGGGATTGCCCGCCTCAAACCTATCCGTTGTCCGTGTCTATATGTCTTCGGCCGGCAACCCCTTTCGTCCCGGCTTCTATAGTAATGTATGTATTTTCATCACACTTGCTGTCTAAGCGCGCCATTGCTTGCATGCATAGCGGGAGTAATAGAAAAGTGAAATTCGCTAGGATGTAAAATAGAAACGTCAGTACGTCTTTTAATAATATTTTGTCTTTGTACATTTCCTAACTAGTGCGGGAAAACTTTTTTTCGGCGAGGGTGAAAGTGAAATCACCCGAGTTAAAAAAAAGTTTTTGCACGTGTAAGGGTTGATTTTTTTAGCAAAACTTATTTTTCCTAACTAGTGCGCAAAAACGAACTTTGCGCACGCTTCGCGCGCGGTAATTTCTATTTTTGACGCACTTGTTATGAAAATATCGTCCCTTACACGTGCAAAAACTTTTTTTAACTCGGGTGATTGTCGCCCTCGTTAGGAAAACTTATTTTTCCTAACTAGTGCGGAAAAGAAAACTATGCATTAATTTATCTTTTTAAGGTACTTACAGTCGTGGCCAGATAATTAGGAACAAGATTTTTTTCCCCATACAACTGCCTGCAAACAGGCCTTTGCAAATTTGATAATAATTTAAGAAATAATTGACCATTTTTGTTTATTAATATCAGAACTTATCTATGATTAAATAAGGTATACTAGAACGTATTGCAAAGTTCCATAAAATACCTATCTTGAAAAATATGGATGACCCCATAAACACTTCAACCTAATTAAGAACAAAATGTATGAAATCGTTCCTAATTAAGTTGAAGTGTCTATGGCGTCATCCATATTTTTCAAGTTAGGTATTTTTTAGAACTTTGCAATACGTCCCAGTATACCTTATTTAATCATGGATAAGTTCTGATATTAATAAAGAAAAATGGTCAAATATTTTTTAAATTATTATCAAATTTGCAAAGCCCTGTTTACAGGCAGTTGTATGAGAAAAAAAATCTTGTTCCTAATTATCTGGCCACGACTGTACTTGTTATGAGAAAAAGTCGTTCGATACACTTGTAAAAACTTCTTTTTAACTCGTTTCACTCGGGCTCCAACTTTCACCAGTGTCGAAAAAAAAATGTTTTGCACTTGCATCGAAATGTACTATTTTCGTTGGCAAGTGTGATGAAAAACATTGTATGCATCACGTTTCACTGCTCAATGTTTCACCAGAGTAAAAACCGGTATATTCATCAACATAAGGTATCACCATTTTCGCCAAACGGCCATCATCATCATCATCATACCACGGCGCGCTGAATTCCGCCTCTCTCTCTAACATCTCCCTGGCTTCGTTCCCCTCCCTCAGGGCGTCTCTCTCTATCACACTGACGTCATCTGTCGGTGATGTATCTACGTGTATTGGTTTGTATGCTAGAGCTATGTTATGGAGAATGGCGCACGCGTTGATTACCTGTAGAATGAAAAATATTATAGCATAATCAATTATGAAATTACTAGGTAATTAAAAAAATGGTAAGTGGAAAATGTGTTTTACAAGTGAAGGGTCCACGGAAAAACATGTCCAGTGCTCAGCTCAAGATCAGGGCAAATTCACAACCTATTCTGTTAAAAGTAAGGTGGTTTTTCCTTCTGTAATTTGAATTGACTAGACATGTTTTTTCCGTGGACACCTCAAATAATTTATAATTATAATTTAACAGTAGATTGTGTCCCAAGGGATCAAAATGGTATATTTCCGGCGTGGGCGTACATATATTGAATCCTGAATGGACCGACGGATTGGATTAAAGTGGAATCCTGAGCGTAATGAAGGATTCAAGCGTTAACGCCCAAGACGAAATAATTTTGATACCGTGTGACACATACTGCGTTTCACACCACCTATGAGAAAAATAAAAGATATATCACATATTTAATATTGATGCAAATAATCGATTCTGAAGAATTTTTTATTAATTATGAACGTACTGTTTACTTTCATATTTCATTGTAATTTTTTAGGCTGGCAATAGAAAGTCCTTGAACAGAAAAGTGCCACTTTGATCCCTCCTAGCAGGGAAGAAAAGACCCGTATTCGAATAGGTGGCGTGAAAATGATATTGTCATCACTACGCGTTGATGATTTATACAATTCAAAATAAGTATAAGTTAATCATTCATTATCAATAAAAAAATTAACATGTTTTGATTATAATTTAAATGATATTGTCATCGATGCGCAATGATCATTTGTAGAATTCAAAATATAAGTTAAACATCAAATAATAAAATTGGTAAATTGAAAATTTAAATATCTTGTATGGTTATAATTTAAATGATATTTTCATCAATGCGTGTTTTTGATCTGTAGAATCTTAGATGTAAGATAATAAACAATCAAGTTTCTTTCATCAAGTCAATTTTGACGGGTTTCATAATTATAATTTAATTTGAATTAAGGTACTACACAGATTTTCATAGTTACCGGTTACCATAAGATTGGTAGTCTGATGTACAGTAAGAGCCACCGAGCGTGCGGACTTGCGGAAGTTTTGAAAGTGAGAGCGATAGAAAGTTTGTTTGGTAAGCGACAGCTTACCTTCTGGGCGGTAGTCTCAGGTAGTCTAGGGTAGTCTGATGTAGTCTCGTTTATTGGTGTGCGGGGAAAGTGTAACGGGGGGATCAAGAGCTTATAGCCTTCTTTCCGGGCGGTAGTCTCGAGTAGTCTGGTGTAGACATGTGACCCACGCACACGGGAGTGGGTTTGCAGTATGGGGGAGGGATCACACGCGTGTTGTTTACCTTCCGGGCGGTAGTCCCAGGTAGTCTCGGGTAGTCTGGCCAGTCTACACATTTGACCTGCGCACATGGGGGTGGCTGTGCTTCAGAACGGTAGTCTCAGGTAGTCTGGTGTAGTCTCGTTTACTGGGGCGCAGGGAAAGAGTGTGCTGGTGGTGGGGAGGTATCATATCGTCCGGGTGGTAGTCTCGGGTAGTCTGGTGTAGTCTTGTTTACTAGGCGCGAGGAAAGAGTGTGGTGGTGGTGGGGAGGTATCATATCGTCCGGGTGGTAGTCTCGGGTAGTCTGATGTAGACTCGTTTACTAGGGCGCAGGGAAAGAGTGTGCAGGTGGTGGAGAGGTATCATACCGTCCGGACGGTAGTCTCGGGTAGTCTGGTGTACAATTGTGACCTTCCCGTGTGCTAAATGGGGGAGGGATTACGCGCGTTGCTTACCTTCCGGGCGGCAGTCTCAGGTAGTCTGGGGTAGACATGTGACCCACGCACACGAGGGAGTGTGCTGGAAGGGTCACACACGTATTGTTTACCTTCCGGGCGGTAGTCTCAGATAGTCTCGGGTAGTCTCGCGTAGTCTGGTGTGGACATGTGTCCTACGCACACGGGGGAGTGTGCTGGAGGGGTTAAAAACGTGTTGCTTACCTTCCGGGCGGTAGTCTCAGGTAGTCTCGGGTAGTCTCGCGCAGTCTGGTGTGGACATGTGACTCTCGCATATGGGGGAATGGGCTGGAGGGGTCACAAGCGCGTCGCTTACCTTCCGGGCGGTAGTCTCAGGTAGTCTCGGGTAGTCTCGCGTAGTCTAGTGTGGACACGTGTCCCACGCATGTGAGGGAGTGTGCTGGAGGAGTCACACACGTATCGCTTACCTTCCGGGCGGTAGTCTCAGGTAGTCTGGTAGTCAGTCGCGGCCAAAGTGTGCGTAGGACGGAGAAGGCGCGGCGCGCGGTGAGATGGGCGGTGGAGGTGGGGGTGGCGGGGACCAGGGTGGCGGTGCGGTTGTATGACGCGTCGGCTGTCGAACAGGGGGTTTATTAGGGTGGCCCGGATTAGTACATTAGAAATACAACAAATACAACCACTTGCCAAAGGAATTAAAATCATTACATTATATAGAGTTTAAGCATAAATTATTTAAATGGTGCCTGGATAAATCATATTATAACGTAAATGAACACTTTTCATCAAACTGACATTGCTATTAATATATTACTGTCTAATAAATTATGTTTACTTTGTCTCTTTCGATATTTTTTTCTGTTTTCTGTTCGCTTTCATAGCATGACATTGATAATGTTATATATTATTTATTATTATTTTGACATTAATTTTACAAATACATGTATGCTTACTATTTTTTTTTCCTACATTTTGTCATTTTTTATTTTTATTTTTTATTATCAATCTCATGAAATGAATTCTAAATATTGTACGCCATACAATGGCTGATTGTGACGATCTTATAATAAATATGTTACCTTTGTAATTACTCACTTTCATGCAATAAATTATTTTGTATTTTTGTACAAATAATTTATTCGAGGCAAATATATAAAGTATGACAGAACAAAACAATCAAATTCAGCATTTATATGCTATTATACCACGAAATGGACTCGCCTCAGCATAATGTCGACCCGAAAGCCAACGCTGATCTTCCGGCGAGCCCGTTTTTGTGGCCACGATCGCAGCGTGTGAACATGGCCTAACAATTTGCGCCTAATGTAAGACGCCAAGTAGGGCAACACACAGATAAGATGACGTAACAAGGCCATGTGTCACATCGGTACAAGTGCGAAAAAAATGAATTCCGAAACGAGTGTAGATAAATTATAAATATCGGATGTCATATACCAAAGAAAAGAAGATCACCAACGTCCGAGGTGGGAATCGAACCCACGTGCTCAGCTTTCGCAGCTGCCTGCACCGCTCGGCCACTCGGTCTTAGCAACCACCAGTAAATTTTCTCGGCTATATTCAATCCCTTACACGGCTAGGTGCCTCTGACCATACTCTAAGGGCAAGCACTACATGCCTGCACCTCCTATCAGAATACTTTTCAGTTTTCAAGAATAGCCAGAGAGCTGGTGCTGCCATCTATTGAAGTAATTGTGAAAATACAAATCAAATTATTTATTAACTAAATATTTTAATTTGTTCTTTTATTTTTACCTAGTAGTCACACTACTTAATACAATACAATGCATTAAATACATTATCAATATTGGATAAATATTGTACAAATCAAAATATTTAGTTGATAAATAATTTGATTTGTGTTTTCACGAGTGTAGATAAATTAAAGCACGACACGAGTTAAGAATTTCTTTTTCGCACGTGTATCGTACGACATTTTTCAGTACCTACATATGGTACTCCGAAGATATCGACCTGACATAAAATGAACTACTTCTCTCACTAGCGCGTAAAAAAGCACCATATAGGTACTGAAAGTTTATCTTTAGCACAAATTATTATACTTATTTTCAAAACTGCAATTTATGTTCATAGATTAAATCTAACTAATCTACTTAATCTAACCTATATCTATGATTGGCCCTTGTGACATTATACCGAGGATGCCGGCGGCATTTCCTCGCTGTATCGCAATACTGATGCGTTGTGCGAGGAAATACAAAAAATTAAGTATGGAATACAATACTTTATACTTTTAGCTTAACGTTCTGAGCAATTTCGGGCACTAGAAAAATGAATTTATATTTTTTTAAGATTTTAAGAAATATGCATACATTACGTGTTTTTCAAAATTTTCCGGAACATTAACCAAATGTCGAGTTTGAGCATGTAACCCTATCTCTTGGAGATTGCAGAAATGTTTTGACCATTCATCGGTATGTATACTACAAGCCACAATGCACCAAAACAAGTTTAAAGGCTTGAGGCTTGGGAAGAAAAAAAAGACGCTATTGGAATGTTCTGTGACTTGTCGAAGGCGTTCGACTGCGTGGATCATCAGACTTTATTAGCTAAATTAAATTATTACGGGGTTGAGGGTCTGTCTCTGGAGCTGTTGCGGTTATACTTGCTTGGTAGACATCAGAAAGTTTTTGTAAATGGTGTTAGCTCTGTAGGTTCACAGGTTAAGACAGGGGACCCTCAGGGGTCAATACTAGGGCCCTTCCTGTTTCTCATTTACGTGAATGACCTTCCATTCATGGCCGAACGTCTCGCTAAAATTGTATTGTTTGCCGATGACACTTCACTTGTATTTCGTTGGAACAGAGATTCACGCAGCGCAGCCACCATTAACAGTGCTATGGAACAGGTCCATGAATGGTTTACTGCCAACAATCTAGTCTTGAATGCCAAAAAAACTAAGTGTGTTCATTTTAAGCTCCCTAATGTTAGAAACGAAGTGCAGGGACTGTCAATTGGCAACCAATCATTAGAAATCATAGATGAAACAGTATTTTTAGGAATCACGGTTGACAAAAACTTACAATGGGGCCCTCATATTCCTGCTGTCTGTAAGCGGCTAAGTTCAGCCGTATATGCAATAAAAAGGATAAGGCAGATAGCCGATTCAGATGCCGCCAAGTTGGCGTATTATGGTTACTTCCATAGCATAATGTGTTACGGGCTATTGCTTTGGGGTAGAGCTGCTGACGTGGAGGCTGTTTTCATCTGGCAAAAAAGTGCAGTGCGTGCCATATTCGCCACCAAACGCCCATGAAGAAAATATTTAAATCAACAAATATAATGACATTGCCCAGTCAATATATCTATGAAAATATAATGTACGTTAGAAAAAACCTGCCTTTTTTTGTTAATACGAGAAACAAAAATAATTTAATAGATATAAAGACTAGACTAAGTAAGGTGCGAAAATCTTTTATGGGGCTGTGTGCTCGCTACTATAACAAGTTACCTGACGAAATAAAAAATCTAACAGAACGTAAATTTAAAAAAAATCATAAAGGAAACATTAATTAAAAAAGCCTATTACAGACTGGACGACTACTTAACTGATAAATATGTGTGGATGACATTGGATTTAGAATATATAAGTGGATCCCCAAACAGCTCAAAAAAATGGCCCCAAAAAATGGGCTGCAGAAGTAAATATTGCGGTCCTTTTGCTCCGCTATTCAGTTCTGACAGTTGACATTTGGTCACCTTACGGTATAGCATCATTATTCCTTAAACATAAAAGTTTCTACTATTTTGCGGTGTTGTTCGCAAATTTGACACTTATTGCTCACTTCACAAAGTTTTTTATTCTTTGAGTTTTTTTATTATAGTTTATTGTAAGTGAGCGTTATTAGCTTCAACTGAAACATGATAGAAATGACTTTTAGTGCCACTTTTCTTGGTTTTTTTGTTTGGCTCTGTGCGTCCATTTATTATTTAATGTCATTGGTGGATGAATGAATTGTCGAACGCTAAAAATTTGTATCCCTAAGTGATACCTACCTCTAGACTTATTTTTATGCTTTAATTACTGTGTAATTTACCTATGTTTAATACTTATTTAAATTATTATGTACCTGACCTTCAAAAAGTGTTCCATGTGAAAATATGATATTTATGAAAACTTCTAATAAAATTTATGAAGGGTTTTGCCTGTAGGCAACACTATGATACAGAGGGATAAAATCACAGATTTAGATATTGAGTAGATGAAGTAAATAACACCATTTGTATGGGAACCAAGCGTGCCGACTTTTTAGCTGTCACTGAGACATTAATGATGGGAAAACCTAAACGATTCAAAGACATCAATGCAGCCGCCCCGCAACAATGCAGCCGTCTCTCTCGTACACATAGATTTTATATCTGCGGGCTCGCTCGCTCACTATTATATTCATTGTAGAACGAACAACACTAGTCGCTAAATTTGACGGACGAATGAGAAATGGGCTGTACTACGAAGTCGAAAGTAAAGTAGTATCATATTCATCATCTCTTTAACACACATGGTCGATCAAACGCTTAAAGCAAACGCAGCAATGCAATGTAAACGCCGGTTTTTAACGTAATTCTATAGTTACTTAGGTACTACTTGGACGCATAAATAAAAATACGGAAAAAATTATTAAAAATGAATTCACGCACAATATTATTTGAAAATTACTTACGTGTGATGGGAAATATGTTTGTTTTTGTGCGCTGGAAATATATGGGCTGATGCAGTTAATTATCATGCAATGAGGCATTTTGTATATTTTTTCTCACGTGCGGCTGCAACAGCTGACGTATGTGGACTGTCATTAGAAATGGCCATCTCAGTGGCTGTCACTGAGTTCGGACACGCGAAGTAGATACATTTGCTTCTTCTAGTGTATATTAATTTCTGTGGATAAAATAGACTCACCGATGATGTACCCCTGTCCGCCCGCCTTGTGCAACGCTCGGACCCTCACGTTGGCCTCGTGGTTCCGCCACACCAGGCGGTCGGTCTGTGGACTGTCATTAGAAATGGCCATCTCAGTGGCTGTCACTGAGTTCGGACACGCGAAGTAGATACATTTGCTTCTTCTAGTGTATATTCATTTCTGTGAATAAAATGGACTCACCGATGATGTACCCCTGTCCCCCCGCCTTAAATTAATATTCCATCAGTTTCGTTAAATCCTACAGTCAGTAATTCTAAAGTAGTAATCCTACATACCTTCAGAAAACTTTACATAGACAATTGTTTTTAGGGGCATTTTTGAGCTGCCGTTAGACGTCCATCTTTGTCTCAGAGGCAAACAGTCGATGAAGACACAGCATAAAACGGACTCACCGATGATGTACCCCTGTCCCCCCGCCTTGTGCAGCGCTCGGACCCTCACGTTGGCTTCATGGTTCCGCCACACCAGGCGGTCGGTCTGGCCGCCGGGCCGGCTGTCCACGCTCAGGATCCGGAGGTCGGCGTCGCAGACCTTACAACAAAGTCAAAGTCAAATACTTATTGCATATCACATTAACATAAGATGGATTGTTAGGTAAAGTAAGAACATGTGACACCCTACAAGGGCACAGCAATCAGGAAATTAAGTATCTGAATATTATATCTATAATAGTTGTTACATAGCCATGATTTCATGCAAAACAGTGCACAACAATACGCTCTTATTATTATTTGGGGGTCATTTGCAGTAAAAGTGTACCTTTTAATTTTTATATGCGATCCTGGACTGTAATACACCATTTTACTCGGCATCGTGCGTACTTCATCATCATTATCAGCCTATGATAGTCCACTGCTGCACATAGGCCTCTCCTATTACCTATGCGTATAGACGCATTAGGAGGTAAATGCCCATAATCGCCACGCTGGGCAAGCGGATTAGCGATCGCAGTAATGTGTCTACTATGATGACGCTGCTGCCCATCATCAATCTTTAATCAAGTATGGTCGTCAGTGACACTTCAATCCCTTAGTCGACTCTTACGACACCCGCAGGAGGAGATGGGGTGGTGACAAATGTATTCTTTCTGCCGTCACCACACGGCCACGGTTTGTAAGTTTACATTGTGATATTAGCTATAGTAAATTAAATTGCTTTAGTAGACCAATGTACCTGACATATTTTTATTAATGTATCTTAATTTATTTTTGACATAGTTATGATTTTTATTTTTATATGGTGATATTATCTGTAAATTCAATTGTTTTAGTTTTAAGTCAGATAGAAATTGTATTTGCATGCATGACTTCTGTGCTTTTATTTATGCAAATAAATGATTGAATATGAATATATTTGGGTGAATCAACTTTTTCGGTCTGTTATTACCAGGGTTACGGTCTCCTGAGTAACCCTGGTTTATGCAAATTATGTTCCTTAAATTATGAAAACATGCATGTAGTACAAACCCCGTTTATTGAAGTTCTGCGAGGATATTAATTAATTATATGTATCTATGTCATACATTTTTTTTAGTTTTGTTTTTACTGTACTTTGTCATACGACGCATTGGCTAAAGCTGTAATGTTGTATGATGTCTAATAAACAAATAAATAAAAATAAATGTTTGTAGGTGGTTCATTAAGGAACGGGCTTATTATTAGGGTGAATCAACTTTTTTTTGTCTGTTATTGCCATGGTTACGGTCGCCTGAGTCACGCTAGTTTTATGCAAAATTACGCTACTATAATTAGGCAAACATGCAAGTATTGCATGTCTGTAGGTGGCCCATTAAGGAAAGGGCTTATTACACCAGAAAAATGTATGTTTGCAAAGTTTAAGTAGCATAATTTTGCATAAAACCAGCGTGATTCAGGCGACCGTAACCATGGCAATAACAGATAGAAAAAAGTTGATTCAACCATTAACACCAGAATAATGCATGTTAGTATAATTTAGGGAACCAGCGTTACTCAGGAGACCGTAACCATGGTAATAACGCTTGACACGTCAGGCAGCTTAACATATACTCACCAATTGCACGTTGAGCGAGTGGTAGCCAAATCTGTTGGTGTACGCGCTACTATTAACACCATAGATCGGCACGTGCTCACCGCCCAAAGCGCCCAACACGTCGGGAACGTTGTATAGCTCCCGGAACCTGGGAGTGATCGTGAACAGATAAATATCATGAGCAAGGACCAGAATCATTTATAGCAAAAATCAAACTGTCAGAGGATTGAATGAAGTTTTTTATCGACTATCGTTAAACAAAATTACACTCAATGAAACATCGTTAAAATAATGTAATTAGGCTTTTAGATATACTATGTATCACCTCGTAGAGCCAAGAAAGAAACCCATTAATATTTAGATCATACTGAACAACTTTCACTATGGGGCCAAACCCGAATTCACGAAAAAAATTTTGACAGTTTCATACATTTTGATTGCGTGATTATGAACACGTTGTATGGGAGAGTATTTTTTTTCGCGAATTCGAGTTTGGCCCCATAGTAAAAGTTGTTCAGTATGATCTAAATATTAATGGGTTTCTTTCTTGGCTCTACGAGGTGATACATACTGTATAGGAGTACAGTGACGGCGAGATAGTTAATTACTAATGTTGGATTTTCTTTGAATATACTCTGTCGACGAATTATGTTTTGAATAACACGGTGTATAATAGTAATAATTGCTTAACTAACGGCCCGTCTACAGCGCGTCTAAGATATCGGCGACCGAGCGCTGCGAGCGCCCTGTGGTCGACAGGTAATGTAGGCAGGACAATACCTGACAATACCTGACGTTAACATACATTACCTCTGTTTGACACGCTCTTGCTGTCGATAAGTGGAAGGGAACGGCATGTATTTGTCGACAGATAATGATACGACACAATGAATGACAGATGTGTTGTTGACAGGTAATGTAGGCAGGACAATACCTGACAGTATAGTTCGGGAAATATTATTTGACCGACTCTTATCTTACTTACGACCTTTTGTTTTGCATCATTAACAATAGAAAAGTGCTAGACTGCTGATTGTCTAGTAAGTGTTAACGCAAAACAAAAGGTCGTAAGTAAGATAACAGTCGGTCAAATAATATTTCCCGAACTATACCTGACGTGAACAACATACATTACCTCTGTTTGACACGCTCTTGCTGTCGATAAGTGGAAGGGAACGGCATGTATTTGTCGAGGACGGCGCCTGTGTTCAGGGCGTCTAGGATCTCTGCGACCGAGCGTCGCGAGCGCCCGGTGGTCGACAGGTAATGTAGGCAGTATAGTACCTGGCGAAAGAAAATCATTTGGATATCACTAGATCAGAGAATTTTGATATCACTTTACATCATACATCAGCCTATGATAGTCCACTGCTGGACGTAGGTCTGTCCTATCAACTATGCGTATAGACGCATGAGGAGGTAAATGCCCATAATGCCCACGCTGGGATTGGCGATCGCAGTAATGTGTCCACTATGACGACGCTGCTGCCCATCATCAATATTTTGTCAAATAATGGTCAGTGACACTTCAATCCCTTAGTCGACTCTGACCGCGGGAAGAGTTGGGGTTGTGACAAATGTATCCTTACTGCCGTCACCACACGGCAAAGATGCACGAAAACGATGTCATGTCAATGTCAATCCTCCCTCTTCTAAATTAAATTATATGAACATGGAATTCATTTTTATATAAGGATTTTTACGGTTACTGAAGGGTGGCCAGTTACTGGAGGGTGGCTAGTTACTGGAGGGTGGCCAGTTACTGGAGGGTGGCCAGTTACTAGAGTGTGGCCAAAGTCAAAGTCAAAGTCAAACTATTCTTTATTCAAGTAAGCTTATTAATAAGCACTTTCGAATCGTCTGACATGAGAGAAAAAAATCTACTACTGGTTCAAACCCTACGCCGTTCCTGAGAAGAACCAGTAAGAAACTCAGGTCGACTTATTTTTTCAAAACAGTATAATAATACATCTTATTAAAATAACATGCATTAAAGAATGTATTACATAAAAAAAAAAAAAAAAAAAAAGATTATTATAGACATTTTTATAAAGACAGAAATAAATAAAGGACCATAATATTAAACAAAAATAATTATTATTGTACAAGTTCGCAACATTATTAAGTATCTATATCTAATACTACTAGAGATGTAAAGGTCCTCTAGTTGTCAGAATAAAGAGATATTAAGATTTAGAGATGTAAAAGGTCTCTAATCGTCATGATTTTAACAATAATAATAAAATAGAAAATTAACTGCCAGTTACTGGAGGGAGGCCAGTTACTGGAGTGTGGCCAGTTACTGGGCAGTGGCCAGTTACTGGAGAGTGGCCAGTTACTGGGCAGTGGCCAGTTACTGGAGGATGGCCAGTACCTGGAGAGTGGCCAGTTACTGGAGGGTGGCCAGTTACTGGGCAGTGGCCAGTTACTGGAGAGTGGCCAGTTACTGGGCAGTGGCCAGTTACTGGAGAGTGGCCAGTTACTGGGCAGTGGCCAGTTACTGGAGGATGGCCAGTACCTGGAGAGTGGCCAGTTACTGGAGGGTGGCCAGTTACTGGAAGGTGGCCAGTTACTGGAGGGTGGCCAGTTACTGGGTGGCCAGTTACTAGCAATTGACCGTATTGTATTGTTACCTTCTCGAGATGCACACTGGCCGGCTCGATGTCCCTATAGAAGTACAAGCTGGGCTCGACGAGCCTCAGCTCCCCGCTGAGTGCGCGCACGCAGTTCTTGTGCAGCCGGTACTTGGCTACGAAGTCCTCTTCCGACAGATCGAACAGGTCGTCTAGGGACGAGAGCGGCTGGTGGGTGTGAAAATCATAATATAAATCATATTATAATATATATTTATTTTCAAAACTACAATTTATGTACATAGATTAAATCTAACTAATCTACTTAACCTAACCTATATCTAAGATTGGCCCTTGTGGCATTGTACATAAATCATATTATCATATTGTTTAATATTGGCCTTATTTTTATATTTTCGTCTGGCAACATAGCTGTCATTTTGACATTAGGTTTAGTATGGCAGCATTGCCACACAACGAGTAGTTCGTCGTCGTTTGTGAGAGTTCGAAGTCGGTAGCGCGAAAAACCTTAAATTTGTGCCAGTCATGTAAAGTGTAAAGTTAATTGAGTTCGAAGACGATATCTCAAGTTCCGGCTACTCATCCAATTCTACAAGTTTCATAACCACAAGATCGCATCTCGGCTAATATCCCGCGTTAGCATACGTATAGGTGAAACCCGACTGCTTTGCTGTACGTGAGCTCACCTCTGCACGAGTTTAGGGAATCGCCTTTATTTGCTTGCGGAGCTACGCCTGAGGACATCAAGGTAAGCCGTCTTGCGATCCTATTCTAAATTCCTTCTTAGTTCCAAATTTTTAACTTTACCTAAATCACATAAAGTTAGCTAATACATAAACTTTTATCATTTTACAGTCCACTATATTTCGTTTTCGTTCATTATTTTTGGTCCTTCGAGCCGGATCTTATTGAAAAGTACCTTTTTGTCGTATGTAATAGCTAATTTTCGTGATTTTTGATAATTTTTGTTTTTTTTTTCCAAATTGTAGGGTACTTGAGATATTGTCTTACTGAACATTTTTGTCGTATTTTAGGTGTACGCCATATTTTATTGTCGTTGTAAGTTGGTAGTGCACTTTCCGGACCATAGATTCAAAATTAATTTAATTTGTTGTATACAATTTGTCGTATCCAATTTATCGTATCAACTTGTCATAGTAAAATTGTCGTGTCAACTAACCATCTCAAAGCGTGAAACGGAACGCAGTTCATATTATCTGTATCTGTTATCTGTAAACGTCAAGTTGTTTATTGATCACTTTTAGGTTATAGTGATACTTGTAATTGTTTACATCTATTTCTCGTTTTAATTGCTGCTTTGAATGATGGGTGGTGGTCATAATGATAGTGAATTAGAACCTTCGACAGTAGATTCATACCGTATCGCCCGGGATTACTGTATTATGCGTTTGGAACACATAGAAAGTTCAGACTTGCAAGGTTACAACGAATCGGACTTTAAAGAGATTGAACGTGATTTTCATGACGCGCAAATACGTATTCTGCGGCCGCTTTCGCAAGCCCAACGTAGTGATGAATACGAGGTCACTAGGGAGTTCGAAAATAGGTTAAAATCTATTAAAAGTAGGCTAAGGCAAAATGCTCAAATGGATAAAATCAGCAGCGAAAGTAAACCTGTATTGTTGGACAACAACTTAGCTAAGCTACCTAAAATATCAATAAAGCCTTTCGATGGTAAGCTAGAGAACTGGGTGTCATTTAAAGAACTATTTGACTCATTGATTCATAACCGGAACACAATTAGTGATGTTGAAAAGTTACACTACTTGTTGTCAAGTGTTCAAGGTTCTGCTTATGAATTAATAAAAAGTTTTCCTTTGTCAAATGACAGCTATGTTAGTGCGTATGAAACTTTGGCCAACTACTATGACAAGAAAAGACAAATTGCTATTATTTACTATGAAAAGATGTTGAATTGTGAGGCTGTGAAAAACAAGAATGATTTAGATCGGGTGTTCCGTGTCTTTAATGAAAATTTAAATATTTTGTCGAAATTTGAACTTCCTGACCGGAATTTCATGCTGTATTACTTATTGTGGTCGAAATTGGATGTTGCAACACGTGAGGCATTTGAACTTCAGCTTGAATCAAATGTTGATATACCTAAATTTGAAATATTAAAGAGCTTTATAGAAAAACGTAGCAAAGCTTTAGAAAATTCAAATATTCAAGTGAAAGCTTCAACTGTTAAACCATTGCCTAAAAATAAAACAGCATTTGTTGTGTCGAACCCGAACTGTGTCTTCTGTACTGGACAGCATAGCCTTGCTAAATGTCACAAATTTTTAAAACTTGACCAAAATGCTCGCTTTAACTTAGTGAAAGAAAAGGGATTGTGTATTCTGTGCTTCTCGGATAACCATAGAGTGAAATCTTGTCGTGCCTCTTGTTGTAGTGTGTGTAGTCGTTCACATCACACTTTATTACATTTCACTAAAAATGCAGGAATACCTGTGCCCATCGAGGTTGCTCCCGTACTGCCAGATAGTAATAGTAGTAACACTGTTTTAACATCTGTGACTGGGGAAAATACCATTTTATTTTCGACTGTTAAAGTTTTAATTAAAGATGCTTTTGGAAACTTTCGACCGGTGCGCGCGCTACTAGATGGCGCTAGCGCATGCAATTTTATTTCGGAACCCTGCGCTAAAATGTTAGGGTTTAATATAGCTCGTGGCCAACATGCCGTGTATGGCATTGGCAATTCTGTCGCTCAACCGTTCGGCTCTCTATCGTGTGAAATTAAACCATTTCACAATTCGTCTTTGTCGTCGAATATTAAATTCGAAGCTTTCGTTTTGTCGAAGATATGTGCTGATCAACCTACTCAACCTATCGACTCGTCGAGGTGGTCGCACATAAAAAAATTGTCGCTCGCTGACCCTGACTTCGCTCAACCGGCACCAGTGGACTTGTTGCTTAATGCACAACTTTTCGTTTCGTCGTTGATCCCTGGTATACGTCGAGGGAAGCCTGGTCAACCTACTTTGTTGAACACAATCTATGGATGGATTGTCATAGGTGAGTGTGACATTAGTCAACTCAACACCAATTCTGTCGTGTCTTCTCGTAAGAAGAATAGCCATTGCTTTTTCGTTTCGAATTCTTCGCAAACCTTGTCGCTTGAAGATTCCATAAAAAAATTTTGGGAATTAGAAAATGTCACTGCTCCTACCAAATCTCTCGTGTCGGAGGAAGAGCAGCGATGCGAAGATTATTTTCGTGATAAATATTATCGTAATGATGAAGGGAGGTTCGTAGTACCTTTGCCTTTCGTTGATCCTACGAACAAGCCAACCTTCCTCAATTCGCGCGAAATCGCTCTTAAGCGATTCCTGTCGTTGGAACGCAGATTAAACTCCAATCCTGAGTTTAAAAGGTCGTATGTCGAATTTATGGAAGACTATGGGTCTCGTGGTCATTTGGAAGAAGTAGATCCTCCTTCAACATCTGAGGGCCAGTTCTACTATATACCGCACCATGGAATTTTACGTGAATCGGTTACAACTCCTCTTCGTGTTGTCTTCCATGCCAGTGTTAAGGACGCTAACGAGGTTTCCTTAAATTCAACTCTACTGGCAGGGCCCAAGCTTCAAACCAATATTTTCGATCTGCTTACTCGTTTTCGTTGGCACGCTGTCGTCTTCACAGGTGATATAAAGCAGATGTACAGGCAAATCTTGGTCTCTGAAGAAGACGCTGACTATCAACGCATTCTGTGGCGACCCTCGTCCTCAGGTCCTATACGTGACTATCGTCTCAAGACTGTGACATATGGTGTCACGGCTGCGCCATTCCAAGCTCTTCGTACCATGGCTCAGCTCGCCAATGATGCTGCGGAAGAATACCCAGCTGGCTCAGCTGTTCTCGCCCGTGATATCTACGTCGATGACGTTGTTACTGGAGCTGACTCCGTCGAAAAGGCTCGCTCCCTTCAGGTGGAACTCACGAACATTCTGTCGTCGGGTGGCTTTCATCTGAGGAAGTGGACCTCTAATAGTGGTGATTTTCTGGAAAATCTTCCACCTTCGGACTTGTATTTGCAGAATTTCAAACATTTCGATGAAACTTCAGATATATCTCTGAAAATATTGGGTTTGCTGTGGCAACCTCACTCAGATTCCTTTGGTTTTCGTGTCGTCGATACTCATAACGGTAGATGTACCAAGCGCACTATTTTTTCTGAAATAGCCAGGATTTATGATCCATTAGGTTTTTTGTCGCCTGTAACATTCCTCGCCAAGTACCTAATGCAGCTTCTTTGGACTTCCGGAGTTTCTTGGGATGATGATGTCCCAGAAAATATTAGGTTTCAGTGGCAGGAGTTTAAGACTCAACTTTCTTCATTGAGCTCGGTAGCTGTTCCTCGTCGCATCGTCGGTAATTTTGATTCCTTGCAACTGCATGGTTTTTATGATGCGTCGGAACGTGGCTTTTGTGCTGTTGCTTACTGCCGTACATTGAGTAAGAATGGTGATATCGCCGTTCATTTAGTTTGTGCCAAATCAAAAGTGGCTCCTTTACGTAAATTGTCGGTGCCGCGACTCGAATTAGTCGCAGCAGTTTTGTTATCGGACTTGGTGGCGTCAGTCGTGGAAGCTTTGAAGCCCTTTCACTTGGTTAGTGAAATATTCGCATGGTCGGACTCTAGTGTGGCGTTATCCTGGATCAAGTCGTGTCCATCCAAATGGAAAACCTTTGTGGCAAACCGGGTGAGCCACATCCAGGATCTAATTCCTCCAGACTCATGGCGTCATGTCAGAACCACTGACAACCCCGCGGATTGTGGATCGCGTGGGCTTCTTCCCCAAGATTTGGTTGATCAATCTAGTTGGTGGACCGGGCCTCATTGGCTTCGACTTCCCGTTGAAAAATGGCCTAGGTCGTTGTTATCGTTAGACCAAACTGTTCTTCATGAAGAGCAGAAGCTTACTGTTCTCGTTATAACCAATAACGAAGAATTAGTTGACCATCTGTTGAACAGATTCTCTTCACTAAAAACAATTCAACATGTGCTAGCATATTGTTTTCGTTTTACTGAGAATTGTAGACAGAAAGCTGTCGATTCTCGTGTCGTTGGATCTTTGCAGCCATCAGAGATTCACAGAGCACTTATGTTTTTAGTTAAATTTGTGCAAGAAAGTGTGTTTTCGTTGGAGTTGGAGCTCCTTAAAAAGGGGTCTCCTAACTCCCTCCCTAAGAGTCTTCGCAAACTATCACCTTTCGTTGACGAGGCAGGTCACCTCAGGGTGGGCGGTCGCTTGGCTCACGCTAAGATTTCTTTCGAAGCAAAGCATCCTTTGCTATTACCTCGCTCCCATCGCCTCACTAGTTTGATAATTCAAGAATATCATGTTCGCTTCCTGCACCCTGGTGCACTGACTCTTATGAATCTTCTAGCACAAAATTTTTGGATATTGTCAAGCAAACGTGCCATTCGATCTGTGATCTCTAGCTGTACTAAATGTTTTCGTGTTCGTCCTCAACTTGCCCCTGCTCCATTTATGGGAAATTACCCTTCGTATCGGGTTAATCAGCTTAAGTGTTTTTCAAGTTCAGTTGTCGACTATGGTGGACCTTTCAACATAGCTTTCGGCCGTGGTCGTGGTGCTAAAACCTTTAAAGGTTACATCTGTGTCTTCGTTTGCACCTCCACGAAAGCTATACATATCGAGCTCGCGTCGGAATTGTCCACAGAAGCATTCCTCGCAGCTTTGCGACGCTTTATCGCACGTCGTGGGCGATGCAGTCATCTCGTGTCTGATCAGGGCAGAAATTTTATCGGTGCCAGTAACTACCTTGGTTCTCTCATGCAAAAGGCCGCGGAGTCTCAAGAAATTAAATTCTCGTTTAGTCCTCCTGGTAGCCCTCACTTTAATGGCTTGGCTGAGGCTGGAATCAAGTCAGTGAAAACACACCTCGCTCGTTCTGTCGGTACTCAACGATTAACTTTCGAGGAATTTTATACTGTACTGACACAAGTAGAGGCTATGTTAAATTCTCGTCCCTTGACGCCCCTGAGTTCGGATGCCAATGATTTCGCAGCTCTAACTCCAGGACATTTCCTCACCTTGGAACCTCTTTCGATTATGCCTGAGGAGAAACTTGTAGATTTAAATATTAGCGTCCAGCAACGTTGGAATCTCATTCAAAAAATTCATCAGTCCTTCTGGTACCGATGGCAAATTGAATATATACACACACTGCAACAAAGGGCAAAGTGGGATAAACAATATTCTAATATCAACGTGGGAGCTTTAGTGCTTATCGTAGGAGAGTCATTAAATCCTCTCAATTGGCCTTTAGGTCGTATCGTTGCCTTGCACCCAGGTGCAGATGGCATATGTAGAGTAGTAACTGTCAAGACTGCCACTGGACAGTACAAAAGACCAGTCGTCAAGATTTGTCCTTTGCCAATGGCATCTGACTCTTAATTAAGTTAAATGTTAAGTTAAAGTACGTAGTCTGGTTACCAGGCTATCGTAACCTGTAGATCTTAGTTGTAGCGTTCGTAAACTGTATTAGATTTAGTTGACCTGCTGTCACAGACAGCATCTTTTCGTAGATTTAAGTTTTGTCGTTTTTTCGTAAATTCTAAGGCATGCTGCCGCACGCCCTCGCATTTAGGCGGGCGGAATGTTTAATATTGGCCTTATTTTTATATTTTCGTCTGGCAACATAGCTGTCATTTTGACATTAGGTTTAGTATGGCAGCATTGCCACACAACGAGTAGTTCGTCGTCGTTTGTGAGAGTTCGAAGTCGGTAGCGCGAAAAACCTTAAATTTGTGCCAGTCATGTAAAGTGTAAAGTTAATTGAGTTCGAAGACGATATCTCAAGTTCCGGCTACTCATCCAATTCTACAAGTTTCATAACCACAAGATCGCATCTCGGCTAATATCCCGCGTTAGCATACGTATAGGTGAAACCCGACTGCTTTGCTGTACGTGAGCTCACCTCTGCACGAGTTTAGGGAATCGCCTTTATTTGCTTGCGGAGCTACGCCTGAGGACATCAAGGTAAGCCGTCTTGCGATCCTATTCTAAATTCCTTCTTAGTTCCAAATTTTTAACTTTACCTAAATCACATAAAGTTAGCTAATACATAAACTTTTATCATTTTACAGTCTTTGTAGCGTTGGTAATGACCCTGCCTACGAAGCTGGAGTAATAGGCATGATGACTGGCAAGTCAAATCAGCATCTTTTTTCGAACTGTCAAAACGATCTCCACTTTGCAATAGTATGGAATTTTATATGAAATACTCAAAAGTGACGTCACGTTTGAGTACTGCCAAATGACCTACTCTTTTAAGTTCTTTTCAATTTATTAAACAGAAGTTCTGTACAAAAATTACTGCAATCTACATCTTAGTAATAATTTCTTTGTGTATTATGTCGTGCATAATGTTAAATAATTTATTTTAACTACTGTCATCATCCCTATTATTATATTATGCAGGGTGAAACATGAGTTGTGAACAGTTTATATTTATACGTTTTTCTAACTCTATAAACAACTAACAATTAATGCGTCGCAAGTTAAAAATTGACAAGTTATTTTTATTTTTTTATTTTTTGGGTTTATGTTTTTGTATTTTTTGGCTTTAGGATATCCAAAAGTATTTTTAAGACAAATTAATGGAATAATTTAAATTACCTCTTCAAATTGAAGTAATTAATAACGGCAATTTTGTCATTTCGTGTAAAATTAAATGATATTTATAACATTTAACGTTTAAAATAGCTTAAATAGCCGTTATCATTTCTGAAAAAAAACCTTAAAATTAGAAAAGGCCACATAAATACAAAAAAACATGACTATTTCTAAGTAACTTGTGGGGCATTCAATTGTTAGTTGTTTATAGAGTTAAAAAAACGTATTACTGTTCACAACTCATGTTTCACCCTGTAGGTATTTAGTTGTAGACAGGCAGCTGTTGCGAATAGCATACATAGCACTATATGCGTTCACAACTTCGTAAGGTAAATTTATTTATTATTTATTTAAGTATCTATTTTATATAACGTGGTTTGGTACCCACAACACAAGCCTTAATTCAGCTTACTATGGGACAGATAGATTTGCGTAAGATGTCCCTAGATATTTATTTATTATATTGACATCGATAAAACACTTAAAACATCATTAGCCTGTTTCATTCCGCTGCAAAAACTATGAACTATACGTGTGAACGAATTAGGATGTAAATGCCCATAATCGTCACGCTGGGCAAGCGGATTGGCGATCGCAGTAATGTGTCCACTATGATGAATTGATGACGCTGTTGCCCATCCAAAGAATGGTCAGTCACACTTCAATCCCTTTCTCAACTTTCACGACACCTCAAGTGTTGGAGTGGTGACAAATGTATTCTTACTGCCGTCACCACACGGGCAAATAGTAGTGAGACTACTTAACCCGGCGAGAGTGTGGTGAAAAAAAGTTAAACAAAAATGAACTCTAAATATATTGACATAAGTCAAACGCAGGGTACCCTGCCACACTCCCGCCGGGTTAAAAAACTACTTTAATATATAAATAATGAGAATGAGAAACTACTTTAATATAAAGTGCAAGAAGCGGAATAGCTACCTTTTCTCTTTCGACGAGCAACTCCGACATCTTGCGCACAGATATCGGCGCGTATGGTGCAGAAGTCGGCGCGGTTAACATCGGCGTCGATGGTCCCGCCGAATTCGACAACGCCGACTCAGATTCCTTGCTTTTAGCGCGTTTCCGTGCGTAAGTTCTCAGCGAGGGCGTTAGGATGAGAGGCGGGGATAAGGGAGGATTTAATGGCGTGCTTATCGGTAGTTTTATCGGAGAAATGGTTACAGGTTCAGTATACGCGATCGGCGGGGATGGTTGCGGTAGATAACATGTTAGATCATCTTCTTGTTTTATAATAGGTAGAAAAGCTTGTTCTTGTGATATAGGGTATCGATTTGATTCAGATAAAGTCTGTGAAAGCGTTGTAGCGATTTGTGTAGTAGAATCGATTGGCATCGGCGCAAAAGGTTCCTGCGCGATAGTCTCCGTTGTAAATTCCTCTTTTATTTCAGATTTTATTGGCTTTGTCATTAATAGCGATGCCGCTGGTGTTTTAGATTTTAATATTGCTGTTGATTTTATCACTAGTTCACTTATCGAGGGTGAATCACAAACTGGCTTGTGTAACGTCGGTTGTTGATTTTCCGTCGAAATTGTCGGTAAAATTGGTACTTCGTATTCAAAAGTATCACTCACTCTATTTTCCTCCGTGCCTTGTATAGGTTCAGGTAAAAAACGAGGCTGGGGTAAATCGTATGATAAATTAGGCTCGACATGATTGAACATTGATTCCTTTGGAGCTGGATTGTAATGTAATGGACTAGACTCTAAATCGTTTTTATCTAGATCTGTTCGTTTTTTCATAGATTTTTCGTGTTGTGTGCCAGGTTGGTACATAGGAGCATATTCCGTATTAGTTGGTACTTTTGCCAAAAACGGGAGATTGAAAGTCTTTTGCACATTACTTTGGAAACTTGTTATGTTATGAAGCGCTTCAAATTGTGGCAATGGGGTAGAAGTTTTTTGGAACTTGTCGGTTAGCGAGTGTGAGGGTGGAATTATGGGGTCTGGTGGGACCATAGAGTCTGGTGGATCGGGTGCCAAGTTTATATGTGGGTCGTCGAATCTTGGACGCTTGGGTCGGGCTGGGCCGTACTGGAAAATATTGCAAAGCTATTAGACTAGCAGACTTTAGACAGTCTTAAAAATACAAAGTTATTTTTAGCGTCAAAATTTTGGGAGTTAATTCTGAGGTCATATTGACAGGCAACCGACTTGTGAAAATAAAATCTGATGCTTCATTTTTTTTCAAATCGGATGTCGGCCCCATACTATAAGTTCATCAGAATTAACCCCTTAAAAATTGAATAAAAAATTAATCTGTAGGTGAATTCTGTATCGCAATAATCACCAAATTAAAAATTTAAAAAACCGACTTCATCCGGTTTCTCCAAGATTCCCGATTCGTTTCCATCATTGGTTTCCTCAAATCCTACTTTCTGAATGCAAATTCTTGTAAATGAATGAAAATTACCAAAAGCGCCATACATGTACCTATAACATTTGAAGAGATCCCTCGATTTCTCCAGGATCCCATCATCAGACCCCAACTTGGTGCCAATGGCACCATCTCGGGGTAATACACGTTCGATCACAAAAAGAAATTTTAGAATCGGTTCACTATTCTCGGAGATATCAGGTAACATACATACAACAAAAAAAAAAAATTCAGTCGAATTGAGAACCTCCTCCTTTTTTTGAAGTCGGTTAAAAACACATTACCACTGTTTTTAACTTTGTAGATGGGTCAATGACTTTTTTATTTCACTTTTAGAAAACTATTCAACTATTGTCCCTGGGTGAGGTGAGAGAATATCAACAAATAAAGTAATTGACCCATATAAATACATGCTAAATACACAAAAAAGTATTTTGTCCATACCTGTCTAATATTAGGTGTCGAAACTATCGGCGCCACCTCCGCGGTCAGTATCCCGCGATTATTCCGCCGCACATCCTCCATATCAGGTAATTGAACCTTTTTCCTCCCTTCGACCCTCTTTTCATCCCTGTTTTTAACCCTATTCATAGATACTACGCAAGGTTTGCACAGTTTTAGAATATCTCTATTTATCTTGTAGAATGAATCGCTGTAAGGTCTTTTGTTAGATTTTTCTCCTCGGAGGGTTGAATCTGGTGATTTTAGTGTTGATTTTCCATCTGTTATTTTAGGCTTGGATTTTTTGTTATTTGGTTGTTTTAAGGCCGTATTTACTATATGTTTGGAATTATCCTTTGTAAGGGTTGAATTTAGCGATTCCACTCTTACTATCCGTATTGGTGTTTCGTCATCTGTTCTTGTGATATTTAATTTTTCACTTGGATGTGTTATTTCTACCGTTTCCGTTGATTCTATTGGTAGATCCGTTTTTACGCTTCTTCTAGTGCTGGATTTTACTTTTGGTATTGGATGTAGTGATTTTAGTCTTAGAGGCGTTTCATTAGTTATATCTTTGATGTTCGGCTTTCGGTTTAATTCTACTAGAGACTTTACTCGCAAGGTAGAAAATTCGTTTATTCTTTGGCTAGTTTTGGTGTGGTCTGGGGGTAGTAGAGCCGTGTCTTCATCTATTCTTCTTAATGAGATCACTGGACGCATAAACAGCTTTGAATCTACGAATTAAATTTAAAAGTAATCAGAAATATAATTTTAAATATTTGATGTCATATACCAAAAAAAAATACCGAAGTTTACCAACGCCAGAGGTGGGGTTTGAACTAGCGTTGAAAATTTCGGGGATTAAAAGTGAAAATTAGATCTAATTCGAATTGGTTTAGAGTTGAAAATTATAGTGGAAACTTTCATTGATTTTTTTCGAAAAAATCCGTAAAAACACGAGCTGTTTGGAAAGAATCGGGATTTAATCCGGAATTTTTTAACGCTAGTTTGAAGCTACGTCCTCAGGTTTTGCGGCTGATGCCTAAACCACTCGGCCACGCACATTTAATATTTCAAATAAATAATAAAATAACTTACCAATAGCACTCAAGACCGAGGTTCCCAAACGTTTCGCGATTTTTCTAATATTTAGGTAACCATCATTCGCAAACCCACTTGTGATTGTATGTAATCTAGCTTTACTACTTCTTTTAATATTACTAATGCTCGCTTCGTCAGGATTCCCTTTTTGACAGTCAATGTCGGGTTTCACATCTCTTTCACTCCAAACATTTGTTATAACAATATTGTTCAGAACTTTATCATTCTGTTCTATAATTTTGTCTATCATATCAGTCACTTTTGCGTTTAAAGATTCCTTCTTTTGTAGTGACGTAACGTTACTTTCTATTGATTCTGTTATATCAATATCATCGCCAATAATATCGACATATTCATCCTCGTCCCCATGTTCAACTCTGACGATCTTTTCATCAAAGTTACCCAATTTAACGTCTAATATAGTGTTAACGTCTTCATCGCTTTCATAAACTATTGTAGCGTCAACGTTTCTAACATCTATTTGACGCATACTTTCTACAACGTTTGTTGGACTCGGAGTTTTGTAATTTTTTTCTAGCTCCACTTTGACTTTTATATTAGGAATTTTATTTTTTCTAGACATATATTTACTTTTATTCTTACTATTGGAATTCGTTTTATTGATATAACCAGGTACTTTTGCAGGTACAGTAGTATTGTCGTTCGTTTTGCGTTGTGTTTCCTTCCTTTTGTCGCGCGACAAAGCAGTAGTCTTTACATTTTTTCTTGCAACCACTGTGGAGGAAAAATAGTAATTTGGATGTTTATTTGTACAATAAGGTAACGTACAGGCAGGTATAAAGAAAGATATCAAATTTTCAACTTATTGTGACGTAATTAGGGTCAAAAATGGATACAGGTATTTTTTTATTACGTGTAATTCTTACAAATAATTGAGGAACATAATACTTATACAGGGTGTAAAAGGTCGACGTTCCCTCCTGCTACCGACCGAGTCTACCAACCATTACGATGAACTTTCAGTATGGGACCAACATCGAAAAAATACATGGAAAATTGACTTTTCCATACTATTGAACTCTAACTCATCACTCACTTTGTATGAAGAGTTCATTTTTTTTACATATTTCGATGTTGGTCCCATACTGAAAGTTCATCGTAATGGTTGGTAGACTCGGTCGGTAGCAGGAAGGAACGTCGTCCCTTTCCACCCTGTATATAGAACGGGTTGAACTGATTTTTTTATTCGTAGGATTTCTTTTGTGCCTGTGTGTGTGAGTGCGTCTGTATGTGTATGTGTAACCCCCCCCCCTCTCTGTGTCTGCTTGTGTGTTGTTTGTGTGTGTGTGTGTGTGTGTGCGTGTGTGTGTCCTCACCTGTTGGTCGCGGTTGCCGTCGCCCGCTAACGTAGCCTTTGGGCCTGGACACGGTTGGGCTCGGTCCGGGTTCGATGCTCGGTGCTGGCTGTCAGACAATTCATAATAAACTAACTATTAACACAAAGTACCCAAATATAGAGGGTCTGTTTCATAGAAGGCTCAAATAGTTCGGAATATGTTACAATAGATGTCACTAGGAGCACGATTGACTAGTAATAGATTTAGTTTTATTTGAAATCCAGATATTTACTACCTGTTAGTGCACAGTTTTAATTAATTTAGCATCATACATCGAAAATAGTCAAAACCACCCTTTCTAGAAGAGTAAATTAGTAAATAAAAAAATTAACTATTTTTGGAATAAATTGATTTCAGCGCCATCTATTATTACACGTACATATTTTTATGCGTTTTTCTCGATACGCGACAAACAGTACACTGCTCGAGTCTTGACAGAAATAATCTATAGATGTCGCTAAACAAAATCTTGCATATATTGATTTTAAATGTTTAAGGAGGTCTAAAAACCAAAAAACTAATAAATACAATAAAAAAAAAAGTAAAAAGTCCCTACATCATTAATAATAACAAAAAAATACATACATTACAAGTCATATGCTAGGATTTGAACCCGTAACATAACAACTGATAACAATAAATAGCTGATTAGGGTATATCCGAATTATATAACAAATACATTGCGGCGCGGCGTTGCCGTCGTCAGCATTCTCCATGAATGTAGGATTAATATGGATTTGACAACGTTATAATAATAGCAAGAACGAAAGGGATGGTCTTATGAAACTTTTTACTAGTGGAAGTGAAAAGGAACGATAATCGTCCGTCCTTATCACTGTGCCACTATTTTTTGTGTGTGTGTGCATTAGATGCTAAATGTAAGTGCCAGACAAATGCGTTGAATACGTCACTAAGTGCCTGTGTGGCACTTTCTTCTTAGTAGTAAGTGACTATGTCTATCCCTCTTAGTGGCACACTATGTGCGGCCCCTCGGCATTCTCTTTGCTTTACCGTAATCTGACGAGCTGGCAACAAACGAAACGAGAGGCATAGGAAATTGAAGGTAATCTGAGCATTGATTTCTGTTTCTATTCTACGCTTCAATACCAAACTCACATAGCGAAATAATAATTAAACTCTTACTAATGGCACTCTATCATTGGCAATAAATAGCTCTCTACTCTGTCCAACATCCAACAAACTCTGTAAGAAAAAAAAGGCTAATACTAATTTTCTCTTATTGTGTCTACATTTTTTGAATTTGCCATTGTGTCCATTCTAAGATCCAAGATGGCGGGAACTTTTTTTGCAATTTTCATCATTATACTCGTATCCGACTAATTCGCATGTACGTGGAATACGATTTCCGGGTCCATTCTAAAATCCAAGATGGCGGGAACTTTTTTTTTCCAATTTTCATCATTATACTCGTTTCCGACTAATTCGCATACGTGGAATACGATTTCCGGGTCCATTCTAAAATCCAAGATGGCGGGAACTTTTTTTTTTGCAATTTTCATCATTATATTCGTTTCCGACTAATTCGCATACGTGGAATACGATTTCCGGGTCCATTCTAAAATCCAAGATGGCGGGAACTTTTTTTTTCCAATTTTGATCATTATACTCGTTTCCGACTAATTCGCATGCGTGGAATACGATTTCCGG